>BOPN01003269.1:162500-165000 GCA_017312705.2 Penaeus japonicus | reverse complement strand
ATAATTTCCAATGAATTTAAAAAAAACACCAAAGCCTATTCAAAGGTATAGAAAAAGCTACCTGCGAGCAAGTCCCTGAAATAGATGATATATGTATAGCTGGCAACCGTGAGATAGGTATTCAGTACAGCAATATTGATTCTAAGAATAATGGAAAGACCATTAGAATACATTAGAGCGAAGGGAGGATAAAGGGAGGGAGGTGAGAAGAGAAATGCGAAAGGGATGAGGAGAAATGAACAAGGAAAATATTTTATGAAAAATGAGTAATGCGAACATACACACATTCATGCACAACCTTACACGCACAAACTAACACAACACACACACACGTAGTACAAACACAAGTACATACATCCCAGAGTACATTCAAAACTCTTCCATGTAATATACACGGCTCCTTACCTATACATAATGCATGAGCATATATACATATACATTAATTACCTACACGGACATATAACAAAGCCATACCTGCACAGACTATTAATCAAGAAAGGTGTTGGCGGAAATGAACTCAGCGTAGAGAAGGGGGGGTAGGTGGGCAGGGGTGGGAGGGAGTGGAGGGGTCATATGAAACCCTTCCCCCCCCCCCCCAACTTCCCTCTACCTCCCTCCCTCCTTCCTCTACCTCCCTCCCTCCTTCCTCTACCTCCATCCCTCCTTCCTCCACCTCTATCCTTCCTCCTTCTATTTCCATCCCTCCTCCCTCCCCCTCCCCCACCCCCTCCAGGCGAGAGTGCCATCCAGGGCCACGGTGCCGCCCTCGCGCCGACAACGCCACCTGTCTGCCGCCTTCGACTGACTCACCTGTGGGAAATTCCTGTGACGGTAGACGTGACGTGACGTGACGTGACACGACGCGACGTGACGAGTGCGTGACGTGGGAATGTTGCAGCTTTAAGGCGACAGGTGTATCTTAGTTTATGTGTGTATTGTTTGTCATTATAATTTCGATTTATTTGTTTATTTTGACTCACTTTGGCTTTTGCTTTTACGGCTGTTTGTGTTGTCTGTTTGCTTTTCTTGTTTATGTCTTTCGTTTTTGTTTTTGTTATCCTTCTCTTTCCTCTTTGGTTTGTTATCTATCCTTCTTTTGCATTGCTTTATTTCTGTCCCTTTTCAAATAGTTCTTATTCTCTCTCTCTCTCTCTCTCTCTCTCTCTCTCTCTCACACACACACACACACACACACACACACACACACACACACTCACTCTCACTCTCACTCTCACTCTCTCTTTCACTCTCACTCTCACTCCCCCATCGTTGACCAAACAACACCAAGCCATCGCAAGCCGAACTAAGCCAAACCAAACCAAACCAAGCCATCTCAAGCCCACCCAAGCCAAACCAAGCCATCTCAAGCTAAACCAAGCCATCTCAACCTAAACCAAGCCAAACCAAGCCATCTCAACCTAAACCAAGCCAAACCAAGCCATCTCAAGCCAACCAAACCAAATCAACCCAAACCAAGCCAACCAAACCAAATCAACCCAAACCAAGCCAAACCAAACCAAACCAAACCAAACCAAGCCAATCTCAAGCCAAACAAAGCCAAATCAATCCATCTCAAGCCAACCAAACCAAACCAAGCCAATCTCAAGCCAAACAAAGCCAAATCAATCCATCTCAAGCCAACCAAACCAAACCAAGCCAAACCAAACCAAGCCAAACCAAACCAAACCAAACCAAACCAAACCAAGCCAAACCAAACCAAACCAAACCAAGCCAAACCAAACCAAACCAAGCCAAACCAAACCAAACCAAACCAACCCAAACCAAGCCAAGCCAAACCAAACCAAGCCAATCTCAAGCCAAACCAAGCCGGTCCGAACCCAAGTCAATTCAAGTCAAGTTCCAGCGCGATGACCCAACTCCCCCATTACAAGCGGCGCCGCCCATTAATCCTCGTCCCAATTTCCCGTTCCTACGAGTCGACTACTAATTTCCTCTTCGGATCAGCCGCCCACCACCTCGCCCAGGGGCTCTCGAGAACACCCTTTCTCTGTTTCTCGTTTGGTATCTGTCTCTCACTTACTTTGCTGCTGTGTGTGCGTGTGTATGTGTGTGTGTGTGTGTGTGTGTGTGAGTGTGTGTGCATGTGTGTAATAATTATAATCTACACTTCATGATAAGACAAGTAAGTCCAGCTCCTGATGTTTCCATAGGGCATTTCCGACATCATAATAAAGCATGAGGGGGCTAAGGTTGTCTACGACGGCGTCCTCGGCAGTCTGTTAAACCACATGGTTGTCAACCTTAATGTTTCCCTGGAATTCGCTGAGCATCGAACCGTGGGCGGCCTACAGCCAGACGGAACACCTACAGGCTTGTTAGGAGCCCTTTACGCGAGGGTGTGTGTCCCTTATGTCAGTAGCTGTATCTCTATTCTCTGCTTCATATGGTGTGTCTTATTACTAATAATATGTTAACAATCTAACAAAATCGACACGGTATCTTGACGTCATTTTTATATAGTATGTGTCATTTTCTGTAA
>BOPN01003269.1:95000-97500 GCA_017312705.2 Penaeus japonicus | reverse complement strand
ATTAGATATTTTAAGATTGATTATCATTGTTAACGTGGTTGTTGAAGAAGAACCTATCAATATATAGTTATTCTATTTCAATTAGATTATCAAAATATTTTCATTCTAATCTAAACTTTGCATTGTATTATGTTTATGATATATAATACGATACATAGTGATACAAAAAAAAAAAAAAAAAAAAAATGTATGGATAATTTTCACTTGAATAAGCTTCACAATTCTACCAATATTCAGTCTCATACTTGCTTGCTTTTGGGAAGCATATAATATTATACAGTGAAACGTGTACGTTATGGCTAATCTGTTGACGGAAATACTGATGGTTTCGGAGTTCGGGGTTTGCATAGATTATTTTATTTATTTATTTATCTTTCTTTGTGTCTCTGTCTTTGTCCGTCCATCCGTCTGTCTTATTCTTAATTTTTTTTTTCTTTTAAAGTTATCCTTATTCCTCTCTTTCTCCGAATTTCCTTTTTGTTACTATCTCTCTCGTTTTTAATGCTACCCCTCCTCCTCTCTTTCTCCGATTTTCCTTTTTGTTACACTCTCTCTCTTTTTGTTTAAGGTCTTGAAAAGTTTGGAGGTTTAGCCCAAGCCAGAAATCTTCGATTGTTGCCTCATTCACGAGTTAGTTCAGATGTGAAACACTTAACGAATTAATTCCGGTCAGTTACGTAAGCTGATTTTAATAACATGAAGTCTGACTTCCGTTTCCTTTTTTATATATTAGACTTTTCCTTTTTTTTAAGACTTTTATGAGACACTTTGAGTCGATGCCCCGTGTAAGCTACTCAGAATGACGTCACTGCTCTCTCTCTCTCTCCCTCTCTCTCTCTCTCTCTCGCTTTATCTCTCTGACTCTCTCTCACCCTTCCGTCCTGACTTTTTTTCTTTCATTTCCTCTTTTGATCTGCTTTCTCTCTCTCTCTCTCTCTCTCTCTCTCTCTCTCTCTCTATCTTTCACCCTCCCTTCCTCTCTTTCTTTTCCCCTTCCCCTTCCTTCGCTCTCCCTCACGACCACTCTCTTTCTGTCTCTTTTTCTTCTCTCTCCTCTCTTCCAAGTGTTATTCCACATCTCTCTTCGCTCATCTAATACCATTAAAAAAAAAAAAAAAAAAAAAAAATCAGAACTTCTGAGTAATGTTACCTTCATTATCATCATCCTTTTGCTAATGATGAAAACAATTATAGCAACAGTGCCAATAATGATAATAATGGCAGTAAAAGAATAATAATGATAATGATTATTACAATAATGGTAATAATCATAATGATAGCAATGATGATGATAATAGTAACAATAATGATGATGATAATGATGGTTATGATAATAACAATAATAATAATGATGATAGCAATGATGATGATAATAGTAACAATAATGATATTGATTATGATGGTAATGATAATAACAATAATAATCATAATGATAACAATGATGATAATATTAACAATAATGATGAGGATAATGATGATTATGATAATAACAGCAATAATGATGATAGCAATGATGATGATAATAGTAACAATAATGATATTGATGACGATGATAATGATAATAACAATAATAATAACAGTGATACCATTGATGATGATAAAAGCAACAATAAGGATAATAATTGTGATGATGGTAATATCAATAATCATGTTGACAATGATAAGGATAACAATAACTATAATGATAATTATAATAATAAAGAGGATAATTGTCCTAGTGTTATAATGAAAAGTAATAATGATAACAATGATAGTGATGGCAATCGCTATAACAGTAATTATGTTGATTATGATAAGTATAATTATGCTAATTATGATAATGATGATAGAAAGGATAACAAGAAAA
This sequence comes from Penaeus japonicus, assembly GCA_017312705.2. Taxonomy (NCBI): domain Eukaryota; kingdom Metazoa; phylum Arthropoda; class Malacostraca; order Decapoda; family Penaeidae; genus Penaeus; species Penaeus japonicus. The sequence goes on along the minus strand of BOPN01003269.1, from coordinate 95,654 downwards.
TGATGTTAATGATAGTGATAATATAATAATGCTAATGATAATGAAGATAATCAATGTAAATAAAGATAATCAATGTAAATAAAGTCGATAAGGATGATAATGAAAATAGTAATAATAAAGACAATGATGATAATAGATGCCATAGTCCTTCTTGATCACCCAGCCAATTTAAATCTGATTATCTGATATAAAGAGATTGCAAAAGAATCCCCACCCACCCACCCACACACAGCTGAACAAGACCCAACTTCATGACCTGATGAAATTAAGGTATTCTGGGAAGTCCATCTTGCAATAGACTGAATACAGTTGATTACATTGCAATCTGGTCTAACTACGTATGTATAATTCTTGTTCTTTTTTGTGTGTTATGATATAGATGTTAATGTAATCCCTGTCTGCTGATTGTGTGTTCTACATTGTGTGTTATCATGCAGGTGTTAATATAATCCGTGTCTGATGATTATGTGTTCTACATAGCGTGTTGTGATGCAGGTTTTGATATATCATTCTTGTTTTCATATTGTGTGTTCTATATAGTGTGTTATGATGCAGGTGTTCATCTTATATCTGTGTTCTTATTGTGCATTCTATATATAGTGCGTTACGGTGCAGGTGTTCATCTGATTTCTGTGTTCTTATTGTGCATTCTAT
>BOPN01003269.1:80000-85000 GCA_017312705.2 Penaeus japonicus | reverse complement strand
ACAGACAGACAGACAGAGAGAGCGAGAGAGACAGACAGACAGACAGACAGACAGACAGAGAGAGAGAGAGAGAGACAGACAGACAGACAGAGAGAGAGAGAGAGAGAGAAGCAGACAGACAGACAGACAGAGACACAGATTCCATAGACAAAGACACACATACACACAAAGAAAGAAAGAAAATTAATCATGAGAAAGAGAGAGAAAGAAAGATCAAGACAAAGAGATGCATTTCATCTTGCAACTGTCATCGTTTTTGTCATGAAATCGTGATGACTTTTTGGAGTTGCATATCGTGTCGTTTTCAGACAATTGACTCTTTTTCTATCTTTTGTTTCACTCTGTGGTGCTTCTTTTTCATTCATTTGCTACTCTGTCTCTCTGGTGATGTATTTGTCTTTGTTTTTTGTTTTTTTCATTGATTTTTGTTTATAGTTCTGTATCTATAGCCATGTATTATTTATATCTATATCTATATATCTCATTTTTCATCTATATTTGTTTTCTTGTTTGTTTGTTTTTTCTAATCTTATTCGTATACTTATTTTTCTTCTTTCTTTCTCTCTCTCTCTCTCTCTCTCTCTCTCTCTATCTATCTATCTTTCTCTCTCTCTCTCTCTCTCTCTCTCTCTCTCTCTCTCTCTCTCTCTCTCTCTCTCTCTCTCTCTCTCTCTCTCTCTCTCTCTCTCTCTCTCTCTCTCTCTCTCTCTCTCTCTCTCTCTCTCTTTCTCGCTCTCGCTCTCTCTCTGTGCCTCCCTCCCTCCCTCCCTCATCCACTCAAACATACCCAGTAAACCTTCAGTATATATCATTTTGATAAAAAAAGAAAAATTCACAACTTCCCTCACCCCTTCCCCGGCTACCCTCCCCCTTCCCCTCCTTCCCCTCCTCCTCTAACCCCTCCTCCCCTCCCTCCTCCCCCTCCTTCCCCCTCCTCCTCTAACCCCTCCTCCCCTCCCTATTCCCCCTCCTCCTCTAACCCCTCCTCCCCTCCCTCCTCCCCCTCCTTCCCCCTCCTCCTCTAACCCCTCCTCCCCTCCCTCCTCCCCTCCCTCCTCCCCCTCCTTCCCCTCCTTCTCCCTCCTCCTCTAACCCCTTCTCCCCTCCCCTATTCTTTTTCTTCTTCCTCCTCCTCTTCCTCCTCCTCCTCCTCCCTCCTCCCCCTCCTTCCCCTCCTCCCCTCACCCCAATCCCTTCCTGCTGTCGAAGCCGTGAAGTTAGGACCATTTCCCCTCAAGCGTGAAGTCACACGTCCCACTCCTTGTCTCCCTCGCCTTTTCCTTCCATGCGACCCTCCGTACCCCATTAAAACTTTTTTCCCCTCTTTTCTATCTACGTACGCAGCCGACAGACAGATACATGCGGGCGGGCGGGTGGGCGTGCGGGCGAGCGGGCAGACGTGGATACATGCAGACATATATATGTACAGTTATATATACAGTACATGCCCACACGCCTTTCGATGCAGGTACGTATGTTTGGTATTGGGGTCTTTGTTCGTTGTTGTTGTTGTTGATTTTGTTTTTATGCTTTGTTTGTTTGCTTGGTTTTGTCCGTGTGTGTGTGTGTGTGTGTGTGTGTGGAGGTAAGTGTGATTTCCTTTTCTTCTGTCTTTGTTTTTTGTTATTGTTGTTTTTTGTTCTCTTTCTCTTTTTGTCTCTATTTTTTCTTATTCTCTTTTTCACTTTAGTTTCTCTTTTTTCTTTTTTTTCTCTTTGCTCTCTTTCTCTCTCTCTCTCTCTCTCTCTCTCTCTCTCTCTCTCTCTCTCTCTCTCTCTCTCTCTCTCTCTCTCTCTCTCTCTCTCTCTCTCTCTCTCTCTCTCTCTCTCTCTCTCTCTAATTTGCCTTCCCCCCCCCCTCTATTCCTCTTGTTCATACACAACACACACATACACAAAATAACAAAAACAAACATAAACAGCAAAGGCCTTAACTAAACACTACGGAATACCAAAAGCAAAAACAGGGAATGAGCGAATTTTCACACCACCTTTTTATCCCTGGCTTTGCATTATGAAATCGTAAAATTATCCAAATTATAGAATCGTTAAATCGTTGCTTATCTTGGATTTATTTTTTGTTGTTGTTGTATTTCGTCTCAAAAAGATATATGCATTGAAATCTGTGCAGTAATTGCTTTGAAAAATGGTTTTCATATTTGAGATTAGATTAAGATATGAAATATTTCATCTCGTTGTTATAAAATTATTATCATATATTATCCCTATTACCTCAATACTCATACAAGCAAAACAAAAAAAACATCATTTGCAATACGGACATCAGTGATTAACAAGAACAGTAAAATGTTTATGTTTCTGAAACCCAAATGGAATATGAAAGTATTTTAATATTTTGTAATCAACTCTTTTTGTTTTTCTTTTTGTTTTTGTACCGAGAATATTATCAATCCAATATAAATAGTTTCATGTGGGGATTTATGTGCGTTTAGCTTGTGTGTATGTATGTATGTATGTGTATATGAAATGTTGTATTTGTGTATGCGTTGTATGAATGTGTGTTTGTATGCATGTATGTATACATGTACATGTACGGATATGTGTGTGCGTGTGTGTTTACACAAGTATGTATGTATGGGTGTATGTATGTATATTTGAATAGATGTATGTTTGTATATATGTATGTATGTATGTAGATAAGTGTTCATGCATGTATGCACGTATGCATTCATGCTCGTATGTATGTGTTGCATTTGTGCTTGCATGCATGTGCATATCAATACTTGTACTTTTGTTATCTGTGATTAGCTAGAGTTTCTTTAAAGACGGAGAAAAAAGGAGAAATATATATCATCTTGAGTAAAATAAGAAATGTGAATGATAATTGTATGAAATAGTTTCAGTGAAATTGGCGTAGCTGGTGGTTTGTAAACAGATGTATAGGTACAAATAGAGAGAGAGAGAGAAGGGGGGGAGGAGAGAAAGAGAGATAAAGAGAGAGGGGGGGATAGAAAGAGAGAGAGAGAGGGGGGGGAGAAAATGATATAATGATAATGCTGCTGATGATGATAATGATGATGATAACAAGGATAACAATTATAAAACAGCAATCAGATATACAAAGTATCTGAGCCGGCATTTGCTCAAGTAAATCTAGACTGATAAGATAAAATATATATATATATACCCGTCTTGACGTGGAAATGAAAGGGAGAAAAAAAGAAACTGGCTGTTCTTTCTAATAAATAAGAAAGAAGAAGAAAAAGATGAAGAAAATAAGAACAGAAAGAAAAAGAAACATAATTTTCAGAATCAAGACATTTTATCATTTTCCTTGTCTTCTCAATCTTCTCTTTTCGTTTTATTTTCTTTCTCCGTTATTCTTTGTTAAGCATTCCGTTCTACCCCATTCCTCTACCCCTCCCTTTCCCTCTCCCTCTCTCTCTCTCTCTCCTGCAGTCACCCCTCTCCTTCTCTCTCTCTCTCTCTCTCTCTCTCTCTCTCTCTCTCTCTCTCTCTCTCTCTCTCTCTCTCTCTCTCTCTCTCTCTCTCTCTCTCTCTCTCTCTCTCTCTCTCTCTCTCTCTTCTCTCTCTCTCTCTCTCTCTCTTTCTCTCTCTCCCTCTCTCTCTCCCTCTCTCCCTCCCCCACCCCCTCACTCTCTCTCTCTCTCTCTCTCTCTCTCTCTCTCTCTCTCTCTCTCTCTCTCTCTCTCTCTCTCTCTCTCTCTCTCTCTCTCTCTCTTTCTCTCTCTCCTGCAGTCCCCCTCTCCCTTGTACTTCCCCCTCCCTCTACCCCCCCCCCCTCCAATCCTCCTCCTCTCTCTCCCTAGTACTTCCCCTCTCCGTCTCTCCATCCCTCTCCACCTCCCCTCTCCCACTTCCCTTCCCCTCCCCTCGTCCTCTCCACCCTCTCACATTCCCTTTCCCTCTCTTCCTGTCCATTCCCCTCTCCTTCCCCATTCCTTCTCTCCCTCTTCCCTCTCCCTCGCACCTCCCCCTCCCCAACTCCCCTTTCCACTACCCACTCCTTTTCCTCTCCCCTCCCCTCCCCTCCCTCTCCCTCTCCACCTCTAACTCCCGCTCTCCCCTTTCCCTTCCCCCACTCCCCTCAGACTACTCCCTCTCCTCATCCCACCCCTTCTCTCCTTCCCCTTCCACCACTCCCCTCATCCCACTCCCTCTCCCCTTCCCTCACTCCCTCTTACTCATCTCACCCCCTCTCTCCTTCCCCTTCCTCCAATCCCCTTTCCCCTTTCCCCTTTCCCCACACCCCTCACCGCACTTCCTCTCCCCTTCCTCCAATCCCCTCAGCCCTTCACCCCCCCCCCCCCCAAAAAAAAAAAAAAAAAAAAAAAAAAAAAATTGAGAAACCGGTCTGGAAACCAAGAGACTTCCTCATCTATAGGTTTCTAAGGTCATCAGATTATCTCAATTCAGAAAGAATTTATTCATGACTCGCCTGACAGGAGAGGGGTGGGGCTGGGGGGGGGATAGTAAGGATGGAGGAAGAGGAGGATTGAGTAGGTGGGAGGGAGAAGAGGGAGGGAGAGGGAGGAGATGGGATTGGAGAGAGAGGGATAAAGGGAAGATAGGGTGAAGAAGAGGGGGAGAGAAGAAGATCAAGAGGAAGAGGAGAGAGCTGAAAGAGAAAAAAGAGGCATTATTAAGAGGGAGGGAGGGAGGGAGGGGGATGGGGTGAGGGGGGGAAGGGGAGGGAGAATAATAAAGCGATTAGGAAATGGACGGTCAAAATGATAATGATGACAATAAAAATAATGATATTGTCAACGATGTAAGGATAGTAGTAATGATGAAAAGGATAATGATAATGATACTGATAATGATACTGATACTGATAATCATGATAATAATAATAATAATAATAGCAATATATTACTGATAACAATGATGACAATAATAACAATAATGATAATGAGGATAATGATGCAAGGATAATAATAATAGTAATTATGATAATGATAATAATAAAGATAATAAAAATAATGAGGATAATAACTGCAATGATAATTTCATTGAATT
>BOPN01003269.1:52500-57500 GCA_017312705.2 Penaeus japonicus | reverse complement strand
GGCGGGAAGGTAATTGTCAGGGTGTTGGTCTCTCATGGGTGAGATAACATGCACGAGTTTTGTGTGGTGTGTGTGTGTGTGTGTGTGTGTGTGTGTGTGTGTGTGTGTGTGTGTGTGTGTGTGTGTGTATTATGGCTTCTTCTCTTCCTGATTTATATAAGAACCTTGGTTTTTGTAAACTCCTAAAGCCCTTTCGTACAAGAAGGAGAAAGAAGGAAGACCACAAGAGAAAAGAGATTGGAGGAGAGCCTAAAGACACAGAGGAAAAGACTAAATAGAAGAGAGTCGAAGGTGTAGAGACGAGACAAGGCATAGGGGAAGAGAGTCAAAGGATATAGAGAAAAGACCAGACATAAAGGAAAGACCGATAATACACCGACACAGAGCCGGCATAGAAGAAAGTCTAATACTGTAGAGAGAGAAAAAAAGACAATCAGAGAGGAAAGTCTTATAATATAGATAGGAAAAAAAACAAAAAGCAAAAACAGGCATAGAGGAAAAGACATCGACTTAGAATCACAAGAGCACAAGGCATACAAGAAAGGACCCGAAGAGACCGAATTGTGTAAGAAAAAAGATAAAAGAGACGAGACGAGAGGCAGCGTGAAAGATTTACACGGAGGCGTTTCCCTGTACAGTAACTCACCGCCCACCGCACTCGTAATCACTTCCATGCTTCGTCCTCCAGGCTTCGAGGAGGCTGTGCTCGACGGAGGCTGTCTTGTTCGACTATACTTCTTCGGTTTTTTATCTGTGTTTGGCCGCGGGTTTCTGTGTGTGTGTGTGTTTTTTATGCTTTTAATGGCTTTCTCTTTCTCTTTATATTTCTCTCTCCCTTTGTCTTTCTCTCTCTTTCTCTTTATATTTCTCTCTCTCTCTCTCTTTTCTCTCTCTCTCTCTCTCTCTCTCTCTCTCTCTCTCTCTCTCTCTCTCTCTCTCTCTCTCTCTCTCTCTCTCTCTCTCTCTCTCTCCCTCCATCCCTCCTCCTTCCCTCCATCCCTCCTCCTTCCCTCCATCCCTTCTCCTTCCCTCCATCCCTTTCTCCTTCCCTCCCTCCATACATCCCTCTCACTCCCCCACTCACTCTCCCTTTATATCTATCTCTAATTCTTTCTCTGCCCTCTCTCTCTCTCGCTCTTGCTCTCTCTCTCTCTCTCTCTCTCTCTCTCTCTCTCTCTCTCTCTCTCTCTCTCTCTCTCTCTCTCTCTCTCTCTCTCTCTCTCTCTCTCTCTCTCTCTCTCTCTCTCTCTCTCTCTCTCTCTCTCTTGCTCTCTCTCTCTCTCTCTCTCTCTCTCTCTCTCTCTCTCTCTCTCTCTCTCTCTCTCTCTCTCTCTCTCTCTCTCTCTCTCTCTCTCTCTCTCTCTCTCTCTCTCTCTCTCTCTCTCTCTCTCTCTCTCTCTCTCTCTCTCTCTCTCTCTCTCTCTCTCTCTCTCTCTCTCTCTCTTTCTATCTCTCTATATATCTATCTCCTCTCCTTTTTCCTCTCCCTCTCTCCCTTTCTCCCCTCTCCTTCCCTCCCTCCCTCCCTCCTCCTCTCCCTCCATCTCTCTTTAAACCATCAATCTCCGCATCTTTCCTTCATCTCCTCTCCCTCATTACCAAAAGAAAGATACATAGTCAAAAGAAAGAGGAAAAAAACACACAATAAATCCGAAAATAATAGGCAGATCAGCTGATGATTGGTGGCAAGTGAGACAGACGATTATTTTCACACTGGATAATATATTGTTTTTTCTTTTTCTTTCTTTTTCTTTTTTTTCCATCCTCTTATTCATATTCTCTTTTTTTCTAATTGTGGAAATTATCATCAAGGAGATTTGATTAGTTTGATTTCGGTTGAAGACAAGGAGGTACGATAGTAGTAGTGATAGTAATTATAATGGTGATGTTGGTTAGTGATAATGATAGTAATAGCAATGATAGTTGTAGTAGTAGAAGCAGTAGTAATGATAATGATATTGATAGTAATAGTGTTGATTGTACTGAAAATAATGATGATAATGATGTTACTATATTTAACAATGATAATAGTAATGACAATCATGATATCGATAATAATGATAATGAGATTAGATAGTGCTAATAATGATGATAATGACAATGATAAGAATGACATCATTGCCGATGATTATCCGATTGAAATATATATAAGTATTTTAATGAGATGAAAAAAAGGACAAGAAGAGTACAAAAATTAAGAAAATAATTATGATACAAACCAATCTCGACCTAACCCCACCCCCTTCCCTCCCCCCATCCCCCCTGCCACCCTGCCATGTCAATGCAACGGAAAGAGACTCAAAGGGGGGAAAGGGGGGGAGGGGGGGTACGATGAAGGGGGGTGGAGGGAGGGGAAGAGGTACCAGGAGTTCATGTTCTGATGGTAAAGGTCTTTGTGGGGTGGGGTGGGGGGTTAGGGGGGGGGCAGAGAAAGAGGGATAGGGAAAGAGAGGAGATTGAGGGAGGGAGAGAAGGGAAGAAGAAATGACCGAAAGATGAGAGAAAGAAAACGTGGAGGGAGATAGATAGGTAGAGAGGGAGAGAGAGAGAGACAGAGAGAAAGAAACAGAAAGAGAGACCTAAACAGACAAAGAAAAAGGAGACAAACAGAAAGAAACAGAAACAAATAGAAGAGAGATAGAGAAGAAAGAAAGAAAAAAAAAACACAGAAAGAAAATAAAAGAGAGATATGTGGGGATTGAACAGTACTCTCCCAGGATCAAGAACTTAGATTGGTCGTTGCAAAGTTAGTTTAGAGATTGGGCGTTGCAAAGTTAGCTTAGGTTGAGTAATGTTGAATTAGGTTGATGCAATTCCACAGCACCAACGCGGAAGGGGATGTCTAGCTAGGTTAAGGTGGTAGTCTTCCTTCTTCTCAACGAATTTTTTTTTTCTGCAATTAATTTTCATTTTCTGTTTCTCTTGAATGTATGTTTTAGTTTGGTTTTGTTCATTTAATTTGTGTTTTTTGTGTATGTGTTTGTGTGTGTGTGTGTGTGTGTATGTATGTGTGTATGTGTGTGTTTGTGTCTGTGTGTGTGTGTGTTTGTGTCTATGAGTCTGTGCGTGTGTGTCTGTGTGTTTGTGTCTATGAGTCTGTGCGTGTGTGCGTGCGTCCGTGTCTGTACGTGTGTTAATATTATAATGCTAGGACCAAACGACCTCAATTTCATTCTAGGTCAGACAATCACTTTATGACAGCAGAAATTACCCCCGTCCACATACGACTTTTTTGTAGTTGATGGTCACATCCGTCTGTCACGACCTCCATAACAGACGGGAGTCGTAGAAAACGGGAAGAGGTCCAGGGTCGTTCGTCTCCGTTGCTGACCAAACGTGTGTGTGTGTGTGTGTTTTAGTAGACGATTGGGTTGTGGGAGGGAGGAGGAGATCGATCTCTATTTCTCTTTATCTCGCTGTCTCTCTTTCTTTCTATCTCTCTCTCTCTCTCTCTCTCTCTTTCTCTCTCTCTCTCTCTCTCTCTCTCTCTCTCTCTCTCTCTCTCTCTCTCTCTCTCTTCTCTCTCTCTCTCTCTCTCTCTCTCTCTCTCTCTCTCTCTCTCTCTCTCTCTCTCTCTCTCTCTCCTCTCTCTCTCTCTCTCTCTCTCTTCTTTTTTTCTCTCTTTCTTTCTCTTTCTTTCTTTCTTTCTGTATATATATATACGTATGTATGAATGTATGTAATTATATACACACTTCTATTTCTATCTATCTCTATTTCGGTCTTTCTCTCTAGCTATCTCTACATCTCTCATCTTTTCTTCTTCTTCATCTCCTTCTCCTTTATGTCTTTCCATCCCTCCAACCTCACACACACACACACAAAAAAAAAACAAAGCCATTTCTATACCAAAGCAAATAAATAGCCAAAGTTGCCAAAATTCATTCCGTTCCGCCATATTGTCCAAACAGCGGCTCTTCAGGACTCCAATCCACGTTCTGTTATTTGGGAGAACAGAAACCATTCTTACTTGGCCTCCCGCGGAGCTTGATATATGGGTCCGACTTTCGTAACTTGCGGCTTTTTCTCCCAAGTTTGACTCTCCAGCTTTCTGCGGGAAGTTTATTCTGTCGCTTTGTTGCGGATTTATATAAATAAGAGTGAGCGGCGTTGAAATTTATACAGGGTAAGATGGAGGGGAGTTGGGGAGAACTCCGTTTTCTGTTTTTAGTTTCCAGGTTTGGAAATTTGTTTTTTTCGTTCGATTTTGGTTGGATTAAAATTCTTTGGATAGTCTTATGGCGATTTTGGTTAGTCGCATGAGTAGGTTAGACAATAAATTGATATTAACTTTTGTATTGGTGTTTGTTGATAATTTTAGTGTTCATTTGCGTTTTCGCCCATCCTTACGCATTGGCTTTGAAGAACACACACACACACACACACACACACACAATAAGAGAGAGAACGAGTGGGAGAGAGAGAAAGAGAGAGAGAGACAGACAGACAGACACAGAGACAGAGACAGAAAGAAAGAGAGAAAGAATAAGAACCAGAGGCAGATACAGAGAGAACGGGGACTTGGCGAAGGCGGAAGAGGCCGTCACCAGCCTCGTGATTTCCCCCGAATCTTTGATTGGTCGTTTGGATTTCATCGGCGAGCGAACTAATCCCAATCAGGCCGTGGAAAAGAAAAGAGTCCTCTACGCTAACGTGTGACTGCTTGATTTTCTTTTTCTTTTTTCTTTTTTTTCAAGAAAAGTCGGAAAATGGATTAGAAACACAAGCTCTTTTGTGTTGCATTAGCATATCGGTCAACCTTTGCAACGGCATTTAATTGGTCGTCCAGCCAGTCGTCTGCCACATATATCAACCCGTATCAAGCAAACCTTTTGTAAAGTCGGATGGAGGCCTTTAAAAGTCTGCGTCCGGGATCCGAGCCCAAATAAGATTAGGAATTTACGGCTACTGTGACTTTTTTTCTCATCTTTTCTATGTATTTTTTTTTCTTTTTTTTTATTATTATACTATTTCGAACTTTGGTTTCTGGTTCGTTTTTT
>BOPN01003269.1:42500-45000 GCA_017312705.2 Penaeus japonicus | reverse complement strand
ATGTTGATATAAATATGATATTGATAGGGATGAGGAAAAAAATGTAATAATGATAATGATGATAATGATTAGTATAATGATGATGGTGATAAAAGTTATAGGAATATGTAATGATAATGAAAGGTTGATGCTATTGCTACTACGAATAGAGTAACTGTGATAATACAGTAATTGATAATTATGATTTTATGATAATGAAGTTGATGATAGTGATAATGATGCGAGTAATAATGACACGGATGAGGATGATAATGAAGATGATTATTACTATGCTATTAGTATTGCTGCTATTACTACCGCTTCTTGTAATAGCGATGATGATAATAATGATAATAATAGTAATGATGATAATGATAATAACAATAATGATAATAATGCTGATAATAACAATGATGACAGTAATGATACTAATAATAATAGCAATAACGATCATAAAAAACAAAAACAAGAATGACAATAATAATAGCAATGATAATAATAATAGCAATGATGATAATGATACCAATGATAAAACTAATAATGATGATGAAACAAACACAGTAGACTAAAACACAACTACGATGATAACAAAATATATGTCCTGACTTTTCGAATCTGTCAAGAGTTTCTCATTGAACGAAGTGGAAACCCGAAAAGTAAAAAAAAAAAAAAAAAAAAAAAAAAAAATTCTACTTCACCCAAACAGGACTTATATTCGCTTTCTACTGTGTCTTTGTCTCATGGTCATCATGGTAATTATAACAATCATGAAAATAATGATGGTTATGATGGTAATCATGATACAATAATGATGATATTACAATATTATAATGTTATAATAAGGATTCATACTAATAATAGTGGTAATAATAATGATGACAGTAATAATGATAATGATAATAGTTATGATGATAATGATAATGAGCGTGATTAAAAGAGTGGAAGTAATGATAATGAGGAAATAAAAATAAGGATGAAAATGATAACAATGATAATAACAATAAGGCTGCTATGAGTAATGATGTTAATGATACTACTGCTTATAATAAAAATAGTATTGATAATAAAGATAACAATGATAATAATAAAATGATTAGGATATAAATCACAGTAATAGTAACAATAATAGAAAGTTAATGAAAACGATAAGAACAATTATCATAGAAAATAATCATAATAGTAGTAGTAACAACACAAATGATTTTATGAATAATAATGATGATAGCACTAAGAGTAATAATAATCATAATAATGGCATTAACAACGATATTAATGATATTAGTGATGACGATGATAATAATGATAATATCAATGATAATGATGATGAGGATAATTATGTCAAAATGATAATAAAAATGATAAGAATAATCATGGTGATAAGATAATAAGTAATGAAAATTATGATATTGATAAAGATGATTATAAAAATCATGGAAGGAAGAAGATTATTATAATACCACTCTACAATAATGATAATGATGATGATAAAGCAATTGTAACAAGGATTATACCAGTGCTATTTTACTAATGATGATGTCATTAATATTACTGATAATGATGATAATGATGGTAGTAACAAAATTAATGATATTGATAACACCAATAAGGATAATGAAGATAATATTTGTAATGATGATGATAATAATGATAATGATAATAATGATGATGATAATGATAATATTGATAATGGTAATAATAATGAAAATAATAATAACAATAGTAATGATGATAATTACAATAATAACAATCATGATGATAATGATAATGGTAATAATGATACTAATAGTAATGACAGTAATTATCATGTAATAACAATGATATAATAATAAAAATATCAATGATGATAACAATAATGACAATGAATATAATAAAAATCATAGTACTGATAATAATATAATGAGAATGAGAATGATGGGGATGATAATGATAATCCCAATGATAATGATATTAATGATAACAATAGTAATAATGATAATGATGATAAGAATGACAATGATAATAATGATAACAATATTAATAATAATAATGATAATAACAATGATAATGATCATAATGATAACAATAGTAATAATGATAATGATAATAACAATAATGATGATAATAATGATAATAATAGTAATAATGATAATAATAATAACAATGATAATGATAATGATAACAACAGTAATAATGATAATGATAATAACAATGATGATAATAATGATAATAATATCCCTACGAGAACTGCTCCAAATATCAGTGCTGCTGATAATAATGGCAACGGCAATACCAATAATAACAATGGCAACACTGATATGAATTATAATAATGATACAAATTTTGGTAATATTGGCATCAATAATGGTGGGTATGATAAGAATAATGATAATCATAATAATTATAATTATTATCGTCCTCATTATCATCATTATTATTACTATCATAATCATTATCATATCATAGTTATTTTATTGTTATAATGAATATTATCATCAGCAGAAATAGGATTGATAGTAGTATTATTATTCTTTTATTATCATTA
>BOPN01003269.1:7500-12500 GCA_017312705.2 Penaeus japonicus | reverse complement strand
TTTTTTCAATAATTAACAACAGGATTTCTTGGCGAGCCAGGAAGTAGAAATGTATTATATACCTGGATATACACCTTTCATAACATTAGACATATATAATTCATAATACATGTCACATTCTCACTCATGAATAATATTAATGATAATTATATTATTGGTCAGAGTTTAGAAGTTGCCACAAGGTATTTTTTCTTTTATATTCTATATTTATTTCGTCCTGGAAATGTTTTTTTTTTTTAAGTCAGCGACAGTGTTTGTTTAAGAAGATGAACTTTAATATTCAAGTTACCCTTTGATTAATGTATCACAGAGTTTGCGTTATATTATATAGTGTTTCTTAATAGATCTGGCATTAAGAGTAACAGCTGATTAATGAGTTTCGGTCATCAACCTGTAATAAGCGGAGCCATTCATCAAGGTCCGTCACTATTACGATTAACCATAATGCCTTTATTATTTTTCTTAATATAAAGCTATATATCTGGGAATAAAAAAGGGGTCAAAGCAGATGAAATGAAAGGAAATGGGAAAATCCAAAAGGGAAGAAAGTCACGAATTGCCAACTCACCTTCCCTATCTCGTTCCGGATCTCGTTTTCTGTTACGTTATTGGAAATTCCGTCGCACGGCAGGGGAGGCTCAACTATTTATCTTCTTTTACGTTTTTAGATTTAAGAAAACAATAGACTAGGTCATTAGAATACAGTAGTAACTGGCTTTAAGATCCAACTCCTCATACATAACATAAGTACCTGCAGAAGGTGTTTGTCAAGGTGTAACTCTATCTGTGAGAATAGCCCGAGGCGGGAAGAGCGTGCGGTGGCGACCTTGGAGTCAATATCTTATGTATACCATCATATTCAAAACCAACATGTCTATGTTCTCCTCACTTCCCTGATATTTGTTTCCATGCAAGGACGAGGAAATAGGTCGGTTGTTTATAGGGGACACGTGAGGGATGGTTAGTTATTTCGTCGTTGGGAAAATGTCGTTGGAATAATAAGGGAAAATCAGATATGCGTAAGTTATGCCGAGGAGAGGGAGGGAAATGTGGGCGCGCGCCATTTATATGCGGCAGGAGGTGATCATTACCCGGTCCTTCCCTTATCGGGTATCGGCGTGGCCCGGATGCGGAGATGAGGGGGATGGAGGTCCGCGGGGAAGACCGTAAACACACTCACTCAGAAACATCCTTACGGAAACACACACACACACACAGACTCACATGCACAAACAGAATCAGAAATACATACATCTCTTTTTCTCTCTCTCTTCCTCCCTCCTTCCCTCTCTTCCTCCCTCCCTCCCTCATTCTCTCTCACACACACACTAACACACAGCAAAGATATACATTTGCGCTTCAACATGAGAAAGTAAAGAAGCCGCCATTGTTATCTTCCGTGGATGAGTATCTAAAAGGTAATCATTCCCCCCTCGTTGATTATTCCTGCGACAATAGTGAAGTTGCAGAACTTTGGCTGCTGCATTGTGCCACGTGATATATTGTGCCGTTGCAATCTTATGGTGGTGATCTTTTTTCTCTTTGTACGACGGTGTGTGTGTGGGGGGGGGGGGGTAGGAATAATCACAAGACAGAGAGCCGGAAGGGAGGGCGTTTTCTGTGTGCGTGTGTGTGTGTGTGAGTGAGTGTGTGTGTGTGTGCGTGTGTGTGTGTGTGTGCGTGTGTGTGTGTGCGTGTGTGTGTGTGTGTGTGTGTGTGTGTGTGTGTGTGTGAGCGCTTGCCCAGGTCTTGCCTCATGCTTGGTGGGGGAATTTTGGGCGGGAGAGGAATGCGGGCAGAGGAAACGGAGGGGCGAGGTTGGGGGTAAGAAGAGGAATGCGCTTCGAACATGATGGTGTAAAGCAACGTGAGCGAAGCAATGGTAATGAAACAGGTGCAGCTGATGCCACCTATGATTAAATCAACAATACTAATGGCGTGAAGAATAAGATGATGACAAAAGTAATAGTAAAAGTGATGACTACGATGATTCTGGAGTGAAAAGATTCTGACAAAGAATCACGAGAAAGAAGAGGAAGTGGAGGATTAAGATGATGATGGTAAAAGGTAAATGATACGATAGAAAAAAAAAAATACAATCCGGTGACAGCTCTTCACTTTTTTTTAGTTTCTTTTCGGTCACGTCAGACAATAACTACTCAAGGTAATATATTTTTTAAAAGTAATTTTGAGGTCTTTGTTCTTTCTCTCTGTGCAATCTCTCTCTCTCTATCTATCTATCTGTCTCTCTCTTCTCTTTATCTCTGACTCTTACTTTTATTTAGTCTCTTATCTCTTCTTCCTTTCATCTATCCTTCCCTCACTTCATATTTTCTTTCCGCCTCTCTCTATCTCCCTGTCTCCCTCCCTCTCTCTATCTCCCTGTCCCCCCCCCCCCCTCTCTCTCTCTCTCTCTCATCATTCCCCTTCCGAGAATCGCACCTGACCGGCCAGTTCCTTGACGGCTGAAACAAGAAGGTAATACAGTATATTTTATAACATATATTCGAAATGTATATACTCTATAATGAATAAGATTTTTTCTATTACACATCCTGTATACTGTATTATGTATATTGAACATTAGATGGCTTTTCCAAATTCCTTTTTGGTGAGGGCCAGCTGGCACTGTACGTCGAGCCAGCTGCATATGTGCCTCAACTTGTCTCCTTGCTGACGTCACCCCGTCCTAGCCAGCTGGCGGATAGGGAGAGTGTCAACTTCATCAACTTGTTTTTCGTAACCCATTTTCTGGCAGCAAATGTGACCTCGTTTTTTGTGTGTGTGATTTGTCTAGTTTCTCTTTTAGTTTGGATTCTGGGAGTTTGCTTAATGGGTTTAGTGTTCTTGCTATTGATGTTGATTGCAGCGTCATCGTCATCGTATTATGCTATTACTTCTATTGCTGCCACCAACACAGTTTTTGCTTTTACTATGTTCATCACCGCTACTACTATACTGTTACTGCTGCTACTACTCTTACTACTACTTCTACTTCTGTTAATGCTAATACTACCACCATCACTACTACTAGCCCTACTACTTCTACTACTATTACTAATACTACTACCACTACCACTACTACTATTCCTACTACTCTTACTACTACTACTTCTATTACTACTAATACTATCACTACCACTACTACTATTCCTACTAATCTTACTACTACTTCTACTACTATTACTACTATTACTACCGCTACTACTACTCTTACTACTACTTTTATTACTACTACTACTACCACTACTACTATTCCTACTACCACCACCACCAGCGTTATTACTACTACTACTACGACTATTAGTACAGCCACACCACTACTGCTCTCATTATCGCGGGTTACTAGTATTTACATGTAAGACCAGTTTACAAAGTTATTTTTCAATTCTATGATAAAACCATTTACTTTGGCAGTGATCCGAAATGTAGCTTCAGTTGTTAAAGGGGAAAATACGTTTTTTGTTTTGATTATTGTAAAGATTTCAGTCAGTGCATGAGAGGATATACTAGAATTGTTAAGCTAAGAAGATATTTGTGTTTGCCATAAATTTCTACAATCTCAAGATAATGAAAATCATACAACTGCGTTAAGGGAAATTCCTCGCCTGTTTTTTATTTATTAATGAACTGTTTTTCCATTTTGCTTACAGTAATCTAAGTTTATAATATTACTCTCAGCGTAGCACGGAATCTAAACAAACACATAAACCTAACACCCTCCATATCAAAGACAAACAGCATTCCCCTTAACACATTATGGGTATTGTAAACACAAATCCATTTACTCAACATGACTTGGGTTTATTGTTTACATTACGAAGTCGTGGTTCGTGCAGCGTGAGGTTAGCTGGATCCTCCCCTGTGGCCTGTGGCTTGCTTGACTTGTCAACTCTTGGCTGATAACATGCAGTTCAGCTGTTGAAATGTATTGCGTGCATTTCCTTTTCGGGAATCTCATATTAGCTCGTCAGCCGTGTTGATATCATGCAGTTAGCCATTGAAGAGTATTACATGCATTTCCTTTTGCGGGCCGCCATGTTGTTGTAAGAATCACGGCAGTGAAAAAAAAACGAGATTAGAAGACGGACGAAGCAGTTCATTGCCTCCGCAGGGCGTTTGGAGGGCACGGTGTCCAGTCTCCGAGTCAGTCATTTGCGGCGCTAATACGCGGACGAAAATGCAATTATAAATAGCAAGTACCTCTTCGGCGATCAGCGTTCGCGCAGCTCGAATCCGCGCGACGGTGGCGGCGTTCGTGGATGTTGCGTGACGTCATCCGTTCGTGGATCGCGTTTCAGAGGGCGGATGGTAAGACACTAGCAGACGGACGTCGTTGAAATTAACTCGTTTTTGTGCCTCTTGCATTGATTCGTTTCGCTGATGGGAAATTGGAAGTCGTTTTATGACGGCTGAATGAAGAAGCAGATTAGATTGAGTTTCTCAAGTAGCGTGATAAGACAGATGTTAAGGATGTTTGCTTATAGTTTTTTTTTCAGCACCTGGAACCGCGCAGTATGTTGACTTGTTTGCTTGTTTGTTTGTCTGTGTCTTACAAGAATCGGTTTTCGACGTCCATTTATCCAGCAGGCACTATCTCCCTCGGAAATCAAAGTCCCTCGCAGGGCTTCGTCGCCGCGTCTCGTTAACCGCCCCGTGACACTCGCTCTTAATCTGGTGCGCAGATAAGACGCGTCTCGGTTTAGTGTGCAACAACAACATCATAAAAACAAACAAACAAACAAAAAATCGCGCAAAATCATAATTCATTCACGTATTCAAAGGCGTGTATATACATGTATTCGGAGAAACATAAACATACAAACACAGACATGGTCATAACAACATCAGCAAAAAACAAACAAACAAACAAACAAAAAAAACATACAGACAATCACACATACGCATGTAAAGTCAAACAAGCGTGAGTATACAGATATAAGCACAAATACGCGCAAGACAACAAACAGACCTATAGTAGTCAAACACACATAAACAAA
>BOPN01003268.1:160000-162500 GCA_017312705.2 Penaeus japonicus | reverse complement strand
CTCTTCCTCCTACTCCTCCTCCTACTCCTTATCCTCTTCTTCTTCCTCCACCCTCCTCTTCCTTTTCTTCTCCTCCTCCTCTTGATCTTCTTTTTCCTCTTCCTCCTACTCTTCTTCCTCACCCTTCTCCTCACCTCCTCTTCTTCCCTTTCTTTTTTCTCCTCCGCGTTTTCCTATTCCTTTTCCGCCTCCTCACCTTTATCTTCTTCCTCCTCCTCTTCATCCCCCTTCTCCTCCTCCTCCTCTTCTTCCTTCTCCTCCTACTCCTCCTCCTCCTTTTCATCCCTCTCCCTTTCTTCCCCTTCCTCTTCTTCTCCCTTCTCCTCCCCCTCCTCCTCTTACCCCTCTTTCTCCTACTCCTCTTCTTCCTCATCTTACGCTTCTTCTTCTACCTCCTCCTTTTCCTCTTCCTCTACTAATTTTTATTGCTCCTCCTTTTCCTTATCTTCTTCTCCCTTCACCTCCTTTCATTCTTCCTCCTCCTCCTCTCCCTCTTCTAATTCTTCCTCCTCCTCCTCTCCCTCTTCTTATTCTTCCTCCTCCTTCTCTCCCTCTTCTTATTCTCCTTCCTACTCATCCTTCTATTCCTTCTTCTTCTTCTTCTTCTTCTTCTTTTTCTTCTTCTTCTTCTTCTTCTTCTCCTCCTCCTCCTCCTCCTCTTTCTTCCGAAAAGAAATATTATTTACTAGAATTAACGAATTCTGTATTGTAAACAATTTTTTATGTGATTCCTAGTATGGCTTCAGCAAGGGTTGTTCAGCAGAGTCTGTTCTTCCAAAGTTCTCTAATGTTATCCTTCGATAACAAGAAATACACAGCTGATATATTTCTGGACTTAGCCATTCGCTACCGTAGAACAGAAGTATTGAACAAGCTTGAACATTACGAAGTGCGGGATGAAGGCTAGAGTTGGGTTTGTTCATATTTAAGCAATAAAGAACTTTTTATAAGATCATATTGTCTGGGGTGGAGTATCCTACACCAAGCTTTAACTGCGGATCACTTCATAGAAGGAAGTTATTAGAACCATGGAGAAACAAGAAATTCGATCATACAAGCATTGTTTAAAAAAAAATCAAATTGTTATCCTATGCACTGTAACCTTCGCATTAAAAACTTAAACAATCACTTTTTCACAACTATAAGGAACAATCACTATGATTTAAGAAATACAGCTTTATTGCAACATCCTTCCGCGCGCTCAAATCAAACCCAGACTTTCATTGCATTCCGTGGTGCAAAAGTTCGGAACGATTTGCCTCTTCATAGCAGAGAAATCCAAACATTGACCAGATTCAAGAAAATACTAAAGATGCCAACTGCTATCAAAGTATAGTAGTGTTCCCCAATGTAGCATTATCAAGGGTAGTGATTTTGAAGTTTAAGAGATGAAAACTGACCAAATAAGATGGGAATAGCGTATCACATTAGACATTTGATGTTTAGTGCTCAGTTAGATTTAAATAGTGTCAAGTGTTTGTATATGGTATTAGGTCTGAAATCTGATGTATAATAAGTAACAAATATCTGTACACAAGAAACCAAATCAACCGTTATTGTTATGCAACCGCCACCTGAACAACCAAGGGGCCTTCAAATGAGAGATCCGACTCTCTTGCACATGTGTTCATTAAACTGTGTATAACTATTGAATGAATTAAGGATTAGGTTTCATATTTCTTCGTCTCCTCCTGCTCTTTTTCTTCTTCCTCCTCCTCCTCTTCCTCCTCCTCCTCCTCCACCTCCACCTCCTCTTCCTTCCCTTTCCTTCCCCTCCCCCTTCCTTCTTCTAGCATAGATTGTTCCTTATTTTTCCCTACGACTACCGTATTTTCGCGAGTTTTGATCTCAAGCCGGTTTTCGCCTAAACTCAAGCCATTGTTTCAAATCAAAACATATCTGCATCTGGACACTTGGTGATGATGCTGCTGTAACGAGGAAAATGAATAAATATGCGAAATTCTATCAAGTTACGTTATATTTTACCTTTCACTTTTTTTTCTTTCTTTTCTTCTTTCTTTCCTATTTTTTCTCACTTTCTTGATATTGTATCTTCTTCCTTCCTTCCTTTCTTTCCTTCACTCCTTTCTTTCTTTCCAATTCTTTCTTCCTTTCTATACCAAGTACACCTTCCCCGAATCATCGCGCGTCTCAAACTGGACTGATAAGGCAAAGTCCAAGGGTATGATAATGCTCCTGAGAAGTACACATATCCTGACCAGGCAAGATTACACACTGTAGACACAATGATATCTTTATGTCCTAATGAAAGTCTTTCTTGGAAATTCTTATCTGTTTAAGTAAGTATGGATTCTTATGTCTCATGTTAAATTTTATCTTAAGTATTTATCTTCTCGTGTTTGTATGGAGAGATAAAGTTGGGGGAAGAGGGGAAGGCGGGGAGATGGAGAGGGAAAGGAGGGGAGAAGAGAGAGAGAGGCGGAAACAGAGCGACAGACATTCAGACAGACAGATAGACATAGACAGAGTGAGAGAGCGA
>BOPN01003268.1:152500-155000 GCA_017312705.2 Penaeus japonicus | reverse complement strand
TCCTTTTGCGTGTTTTGGAAGATCAAAGTTTCATGTATGTATTCATTTCTTGAAGGAATTGGCATTTGATTTAGTGTGCGATATACGATTATAATTTTTAGAATCTTTTTCGAAATTTTGCCGATGATACCGGACGCATTTTGAAATTTCGTCGATAGATTAGTCTTCGGAGAATCACAGCCTAATCAACTCCCATCTGAACTAACGGACACAGACGAAAAAATAGAACCAATAGGCCTATAACACAGGCCCCCGGGAAAGATTTTATAAAAAACAAAACATTAAAAAGAATATCTTAAGTGTACAGGAACAAAGGCTTACAAGAAGGAAAAAAAACTATTAGCGAGAGTCAGAAACCAAGGAGAATTATCAAAACACTAATACTTTTTCAAAGAAATCATTCAAACTGGCGCAAGAAAAGTACTTAGAGAAACCAGACATGTCGAATAAAGTGGTCGAAACGCTTCAATCCAAAATGAGGCTTCGGAACCCCATGTTTCGAGAATTCTTGGCGGAATTTCTCGGCACATTCATTCTGGTGGTGAGTAGATTTCTGTACTAATCATGTTTTTACTTCTTCTTTCGTTCTTTCTTTTTTGTTTTTTGTTTTTGTTTTTTGTTGTTGCTCTGTTAATTATTTTTGGGATTGTCGTTTAAATGAGTGGTAATTTTCTTAGTTTTGTTATTATTACCATTGTTTTCTGCTGTTGTTTTTACGGTTTATTATTATTATTGTCATTATTATCATCATTATCATCATAATCCATTTGTACCATAATCATCAACTTTGCTGTTATTAGTAACATTATCATTCAGCACCATTTCTTTTGATATACAATATTTCATTTTCTTGGGTTCTTGTTTTCGTTCGTAAGAATTCATAAGAGGATTTTATTTTAATTAATATTGGATGTTGTATCGACAGTTTCATATGAGATAGGCCTATAGCTTACAGGTTTCAACCATAGGTACGTTATTGCTTATTTTCAAGGATTGCCTGATAGTGAATAGGCCTTTATTAACATTATAAATATTTTGACATTCTTTCTTATTTTCAAAGGTTAACATATCAATTCAGATGATTAATAATACCCTATAGCTTCATCTTTTGTTGTGAGCAGGCTTATATGCACGGTTATATAAGTCTGTGTAGACCCGTTATTTTCTTTATTTGTTAGATTTATTTCCTTAATCTAGAATGTTCTTGTTTTCCTATTGTCTTTCGCAAGGATTGAAAAGGGAATTGTATTTTGATTAATATCATATACTATATCGACTGTTTCGTGTTAGATAGGCCTACTGCTCAAAGATTTCAATCTCGGGAACGTTATTTCTTGGTTTCAAGAATTGTCAAGTTTATTCATGATCTGTGGATGGGCCTTGGCTTACATAGTCATTACTGTAACGCCTTGTGTTTCTTCCTTCTAGAGATTAATATATATAAATTTCGATTGTTGATGTGACTAAAATCTGCATCTTAAAGCTCCTTTCTTTGTTGTAAGTAGGCCTATGCACGCTTACATATGCTGTTAAAGACCCGTTATTTTTCTTTTTTTTAGATTTATCTCTCTGACCTGGTATGTCTAGACATCCTTTTAGTGATAGGTAGGCTTATTTGATCCTATATGCCTATAACTTATATGCATTTGGCTGTGGTATTGTTTTGTTTTTGTTTTTGTTTTTTAAGTTCTGTCATTTCTTATGTCACATTGGTTAAATTTAATTGCGCTTTACAGTTTCATTTCTCGTTTCGTAATTTTGTTGACTTATTGTGATACAGTGTTTGTTACTTCCTTGTTCGTGTTATGATGGTTATGATGCCCTTGGTGCTGTTGTTACTAATGAGGATGCTGTTGTTATTGTTATTGCTGTTGTCATAGTTATCATTATTATTATTATTATCATTATTGATATTAATAAGGTTTCATAATTATTGTTGTTGCTATTACCATCATCATTGTTATTATTGTTGTTGTTGTTATTATTGTGATTGTCATCATCATTGATATTATCATTATTATCATTGCTGCTGTTGTTTTTTTATTATTACTATTATTATTATGAGCATTATCGTTATCATCACCATCGACATCAGCAGCAGCAATCATCACACACACACACACACACACACACACACACACACACACACACACACACACACACACACACACACACACACACACACACACACACACACACACACACATGCACACACATAGACATATAAAAAAGAAAAGAAAAAAAGGAATATAACACGATGTTGATAAAAACTTCGTGTTATTTCGTTTTATTACTTTGACATATCGATAATTGTTTGAGTAGGATTAACATTTGATGGCACTGAGACCTATACTGCCTTCTGCTGCCTTATTGGGCTTATAAAAAGTTGTGTTGTAGTTCCTGTTATCAAGAAGATTGTAAATAATGTTGACTGTGGCACTGTTAACACCAGCAGTAGTAGCGATAGTAGTAGTTGAATTAGCAGTTGTAACAAGATTAA
>BOPN01003268.1:145000-147500 GCA_017312705.2 Penaeus japonicus | reverse complement strand
TGTGTAAATAGGTGTGTGTGTGTGCACATTTGTCTGTGTGTCTTCATGGGTGTATATATCAGCTTGTGTACCAAACTGTTGTTGCCAACAATAGTATGCAAAATCAAAATAAAAGTTCTATTTCTTCATCCTTTTCATCTTTCATTATTTCCTCTTATCTTCCCTCTGTTTGTTTCACCTTGCAAGGTGAAGTCAGGCCGAATTACCGCGTCCTTGTTTATGCAATGAAGCTGAAGGTCAAAGCCGTCCATTGCTCTGGGATATTACGGAAAGGCAATCGCCGGGGACGAGGGAACGCCGTGCTGTCGCTGAGTGAAAGCGCAGCCAGAAAATATGCGTGTGTGTTTCTCGTATGGTTAACGCCTAAGGACATACACATGAGTAGTTGTATTTATGTATGTGCATGTTTATATTATATATATATACATATATATATATGTGTGTGTTTGTGTGTATGTGTGTACATATACATATATAAAGATAGATAGGTATGTGTGTATTTGTGTATGTATATGTATATATATACATATATATATATATATATATATATATATATATATATATATATATATATATCTGTGTGTGTGTATGCATGTACATATATATGCGTGTATATTTACTTACATAAACATATAATATAGATGCACACATGCGCAGAAGCACCAGTACATACTGGTATATTCACATGTGCGAATATAAGTTCAAGAAAGACTACATAAATGTAGATACGTTCGCGTGTGTGTGTCTGAGTTGATGCATACGTGGGCATGTTGTGCATGGATATACGTGCAAAGGTTGATTACAGACAGATAGGCAGAGTAGATAAAAATTTGCATAACCGCATCGGAGTAGATATAGATATAGATAACCGCATCGGAGTAGATAAAGATACAGATAACGCATCGAAGCAGATAAAACTTACAAGCACAAAGACCGCGCATCTATCATCTATCGCGGTTAGCTGTTTCTTATTCCTTTTTTCATTTTTTTTTATCATTTTTTAATGTTCTTTTTTTAAAATGAAATGGTCGTTTGAGAGAGAGGAAAAAAAAAGTTGTTCCGAGGCTTGTTACCTTGTCTGAAATACACTTGGTCGATTAGGTTTCGCGGTTTGACTTTGTGGCTTGTTTATCTTTTTCTTTTTTTTTTTTTTTTTTTTAGGGGGGGATTGTTCCGTTTTTTCTCTTTGGTTGGATGGTTGTTCGTGATTATGGTTGTTATTTCTTTTCTAGTTGTTGTTTCTGTCAATACTCTCTTCCCTATTATTATAAACATCATCACTACATGATTATTATTAGCATTAACTCATTCTTATTAACACCATCCTCTCCATACTCGAACCATCATCATCATTAAATCATCACAACATCCTCCTCCTTCTAATCATCACCATTACCCTCACCACACTCTCGTCCCCCCCCCCCCATCACCATCACGCCACCATCGTCACACCACACTCTCGGCTTCCTCTCCATCACGACGATCACACCACCATCGTCACCACACCCTCGCCTTCCTCTCCATCACGACGATCACACCACCATCGTCACACCACATTCTCACCCTCCTCCCAATCACCATCACACCATCGTCACACCACACTCTCACCATCCTCCCAATAACCGTCACACCATCGTCACCACACCTCCGCCCTCCTCCCCATCGCCATAAACGTCACACGACCTGTAGCCAGAGAGTAGCTGAGAAAGAGCAGAGGGGCCACCATCCTGCAGAAGATGTCTGGGAACGTCTCTAAGGAGTTTCTTGGAAGGGGGGGACGGAGCAGGGACTCTCACAGGATGTGTGGGTGTCTATGAATGTATAGATAGATAGATAGATAGGTAGATAGGTATGGATGGTAGATGGTAGATAGATATGGATGGAATAGGAGAGATAGTATGAGATATGGATAGAATAAGAGAGATGGTATGAAATATGGATAGAATAAGATAAATAGTATGAAATATGGATAGAATAAGAGAGAGTATGAAAATGCAACTAATATCTGTATGTCGGTATGATATATGCTGTTGTTTTTTTCGGTATTTCGATCTCTGAAAATTATACCGATCTTTCTGTATCCGTGTGTAAGTGTTTGCGTGTGTGTGATCTTACCTACTTGTTTCAGTAGGGTAGAAAGAGCTGAGGTCAGGGGAACCCGTCTGCTATATTTAGATTATCATGTAACTCGGTAGACTAATGCTGTTGTTTTTTTCCTGCCGTATGCAGCGCCGTCTGGATACATTTTTGTTGCCGTTCCGTATTATTATTAACTTTTAGCTTTTTTTTATTTATTTTTTTTATGTTATATTGGATAGTACAGATTCTTCCGTCTGAAATTTCCCTGTCCCTGAGACGAAATCGGGTTGCCCCATTTCCGTGTGGAATATCCATGAATTCATCAAATTAAGTATGGGACAGAATATGCAAAGAGAACTGAAATCTAAAGAAAGTGTGTCTGTGCATTTGCGAATTTGCTCCCGGGTAGAGTGCGCATCTT
>BOPN01003268.1:132500-140000 GCA_017312705.2 Penaeus japonicus | reverse complement strand
AGAGTTAGAAAGAGGAAGACAGTGAAAGAGAAAGATGGAATAAAATAGAATGACAAGGAGAGTAAAAAATAAGGAAAAAGATAATTTGTGTGTCGCATAGACGTCACACTTCCAACGCCGTGGGTGTGGTTCTCTTTCCATAGCTATAAGGAATGAAAATTAAATTGTGCATTAAAGTGAGGGAGTGACAATGCGTGTGAACGTTCGTTTATGTTTGTTTGTGGGTGTTTTTTCTGTCTCTCTCCTAATTTTTGCATTTCTTTCTCTTCTATGTTTGTTCATTCCTAATTTCGTTCAGCATTTCTCTACTATACGCTCTCCGTATTTCTCTTCTAACCATATTTCTCTTCTCTCCCTCCCTTCCCCCCTAGGCACTCCAAGCGTCCAAACGAGAAATAAACCTATTGCAATACTTCATTTCATCAGTTTATGCTGTGGCTGGAAATAAATCACTCGTGTTAAAATATCTGTCTGACTAATTTCTAAGAAGGATTCCCCACAAGTTGCTAATTGCACAGTTTGCCCAAATGAGAAAAAGGATGCCACTTTGCTTTGAAATTATTGCTTCTCTACCCATTAATTGTCGAATTTTTTTTACATGAAATTTACTTGGATGCATTACATGCCACACCGATAACAAAGTTATATTCTGTAAACAAAGCACCATCTTGCTATATGCGCGTTTTTTTTTTGTTTTTTTTTTTTGTTTGTTTGTTTTCTCTCTCTCTCTCTCTCTCTCTCTCTCTCTCTCTCTCTCTCTCTCTCTCTCTCTCTCTCTCTCTCTCTCTCTCTCTCTCTCTCTCTCTCTCTCCTTTTTTTTGTGTTTGTGTGTGTAAACGAATCGCTACTGTGTCCAAAGGCTGCTTATGTGATTAAAGCAATTAGTAGATGGGTTGAACCTTTAGATTATAGATGCAATTGCCAGAGCATCATGCCTCCGCTCCGGTAGAAGTTTCTAGATCCGTCAGTGATATTAAGCGCTTAATATTGACCTTATTCAAGTATATATCCAAATGCTTAACTAATCTTTATAGCCATTTTCAACTCATATTCAAGTTAATCAATCATTATAACCATGATGATAATGATATTGATAACCCAAATAATGTGGCCCTGAAAACGTCTCTGATTTCTTTTGGGCTCGTTAAGCTCGCTATTAGGACCCTGGTTGGGGTGGGGGTGGGGGGAGTGCTATCAGACATGCCTTCCCCAACCAAGGAAATGCAAAATGGCGGGTATGGTCTGAACTCTTTTCCTCTTGCTTTCCGTCCACATTCCATTTTTTTCTCCTCTTCTTAATTCCTTTTCCGGTGTGTGTTTTCCATCGTCTCTTTCTCGCAGTTCTTTTATTCCTCTCTACCTTTCCCCCATAGTTTTCTCTGTCTGTATTCCTTCCTTTCCTTCTCACTCTTAGGACTACTTTCCTTTCTCTGGTTTCATCGTTCTCTCTCTCTCTCTCTCTCTCTCTCTCTCTCTCTCTCTCTCTCTCTCTCTCTCTCTCTCTCTCTCTCTCTCTCTCTCTCCTTCTCCTATGCTAATAGGCTCCTCGTTCTCTTTCGCCTTTCCTTTTTTACAAGTTCTCTTATTTGTCTTATTCTCCTCATTTTGTCCGTCTCCCCTTGTTCATCTCTTTTTTATGGTCTCGTTTTCTCTTCCTTCTCTCTTCTCTCCTCTCTCTTAATTTTATCTCCTCCTTTCCTTCTTTCTTTCTCTCCCCACTTACCTCCTCTACTTCTCTTATTCTACGTTATTTTCTCCCTGCCTTCTCTTTTTCACTCTTTCTCTCCTCCTCTTTTCCTCTCCTTCGTTCTTCCTCTCTTCCTATCCCCATCTCCTCTCTCTTCCCCTTCTTTTTTTGCTCTTCCTCTCCTACTCTCCTCCTCTCATCCTCTCACCCTCTCCTCCTCCCTTCCTTCCTCGAAAATATAATCATCAAGTTAATCACACCGGTTTTAAGGAGACACCAGCTGATGAATCCAGAGCCCACACCTGCGAGAACATCTGTTTCCTTTACTAAACCACACGATCATATAGAGTGAGACCTCATCTCTCTGTCTTCCTCTATTTCCTCTCCTTACATTTGCTTCTCTTTCTCTCTCTCTCTCTCTCTCTCTCTCTCTCTCTCTCTCTCTCTCTCTCTCTCTCTCTTCCCCTACCTACCTATCTCTCCATCTGTCTCACTTTTACTCTTGGTCACAACAGTCTTTTTATTCTCTGTCTCCCAGTCTCTCTCCTGCTCCACACCCTCTTCTTTATCTATGATCTCTCTTGTTATTCTTCCATTTCCCTTTCTTCCTTGCCTCCTGATCCATCTGTTCTTCCTTCCCTTCTTCCTCGTTCTCTAATACTCTCTTCCCCACCTCGTCTCCTCTTCCGCCTCTTCCTCGTCTTCTTCCTCTTTCTTTCCTTCCTATGTTTTTTTATCTCCAAAGCCAGCCTTTAAGTACAGTCCTGCACATGTACCCGCCAGCACGCATGCACCTCACCGACCTCTGCCCACGGATGAGATAAGGGAGGGAGGGAGGGAGAGAGGGTGGGTGGGGGGGGGGCAGAGAGAGAGAGAAAGAGGAAGAGAGATAGGGGGGGGGGCAGAGAGAGAGAGAGAGAAGGTGAGAGGGGGGGGGGGTCAGAGAGAGGAAGAAGAGGCTGATAGACAGGTAGATAGATAGACAGGATGGAAGGAATTACTACAACACAAAAAGTGATACAGAAGAGGAGATACTAAAACGACTTGATAATCAGACAGGTTAGAAAACATAAAACATAAACTGTCAAACATCAGATCAGACAGAAAGTCTAAAATCAAACAGACAGAAATCAAGCAGACTGATAGACACAAATGGAAAATGAACCCAACATACAAGAGATAACAGACATTAGATAAGCAACCGATAGACAAAGACATCATATAGACAACTAAACATCAAATAGATAACTAATAGACAGATAGATAGACAAGCAATAGACAGTCATCAAACATACAACCGATAAGCAGACATCAAACAGACAAGCGATAGACACACACGCACATCAATTAGACAACCGACAGACAGACACAAATAGAAACACAACACATCACGTGCAACACTGCAATACTCTCTCCAATTAGCGGTCAAAGCACAGGTATATTGAAGGTCAACGAGAAATGCATAACAATAACAAAAGTGAGTATACATAATAACAGAACAAAATTTTATATGATATTTGAAATGACTCGGAAAGAACATCAATTTAATGAGATAGAAAACGGTGATTGAAGGTTGTTTGGTAAACTTGGTTGTTCCCTCGTTTGCTTTGTTTTGTTTATTTGGTTGTTCTTTTCCTCTAATGTATTTGATCATCCGTTGGTTCTTCTTTTTATTTCTTCCTTTCTTTGCCTTGCTAATTAGATGAATAATGAGAGGAACAAATATAACATTTTCATTTGACCTCGACACCACACATATTCACACTTAATTTATACTTAAATGCACACATATTTCCACCCGTTTTCCATTTTCTTTTCGGGAGAATTTCAGTGTTGCAAATGAAAAGTCGCAAGTCATTCTACCAATGGTTCATAAAGTCAACGAACAGTGTTAAGGTCACTTAGATTTCTCAAAGGAAGCGCAATGTGGTCGTGAAACCGTTTCCTCCGTTTTCTTTCGGTAATTGGGCGGGCGGTGTTACGCGATCGTATAGAAAACGAGGGTTTATTTTCGTTTTTCTTCTTTTTTTCTTTTTTCGAAATCTACTTTTGGTTTCTTGGGTGACGCTGAGGGTCGTTGGGTTCATCTTTTTCTGTGATTATCGTTTGTTCTTTTTCACCTTTTTTCTCTATTGTTCTTCACTCTCTCCGTTTGTATACGTAAGTGTATATATATATATATATATATATATATATATATTTATTTATTTATTTATATATATACATATATATATTTATGTATTTATATATATATATATGTATATATATATATATATATATATATATGTATATATGTATTTATATATATATGTATATTTATATTTATATTTATATGTATGTATATATGTATATATATATATATATATATGTATATATATATATATATATATATATATATATATATATATATATATATATACACATATGTGTGTGTGTGTGTATGTGTGCATGTATGTATGTATGTATGCATGTATGTATGTAAGTATTTGTGTGTGCATGGGTGTTTGTGTGTGTATGTAAATGTGTCCCTATGGGCGTATGTACTTGTTGATGAATACATACACACATATAGATAAATATATACATACATACATAAACGAAAACAAAGATAAATATATACAACTCATGTTTCTTTTCGAAAGTTCATTATATCATATCTGTGCCATCTCCACCTATCCTGCATATTATAAGCGTCTTAAGAGATTGTGAAACACATTTTGCAATCTTAATTACTTCATATGACGAGGTCAGAAGGTGAATGTGCGTGAGTGTGTGTGCGTGTGTGTGCATGTGTGTGTGTGTGTGTGATTGTGTGTGTGTGTGCGTGTGTGTGTGTGCGTATGCGTGTGTGTGCGTATGCGTGAGTGCGTGCATATATTAATGCATGTGTACTTATATATTTACGCATGGCAGTGAGAGCAGAAGAAAATACAACCTTTTATAATCAAGTAAAAAACCATGAACCCCAACAACCCTCCCCCCCCCCCCGCAAAAAAAGGGGGAGGGAGTGCGGGGGAGATCAAGCTACCCCAAAGCCAAACTAAACACACGTAACGAAAAGGAAATCTCGAATGTTTAATCACGAAAGTTACCTCAGGGTCCACGCACGGATCGCCCGAGGGAGCTGCTTGAACGACGCCCTGGACGCGGGGCTGGGCTTTGTTTGGCGTGGACGGGAGCCAAGTCCACGCCTCTCGCTCGCTCGCTGTCTAGCTGTCGCTCTCTCTGTCTCTCTTTATCTTTGTCTCTCTCTATCTCTATCTATATCTGATGTCTATCTATTTATCTATCTATATTATATATATACATATATATATGTATACATATATTTATATATATATACATATGTATATGTATATGTATATATATATATATATATATCGCTATCTATTTTTATCTATATCTATATATTTCTATCTATCAATTTATCTATCTACACACACACACACACACACACAGATATAAATATATATATAGATAGATAAATATATATAGATATAGATAGATTTATATGAGTGTGTGTGTGTTTCTGTGTGCGTCTTTCTCTGTCTCATCTCTCCTCTCTCTCCATACCTCTCTATATCTATCTATTTATATGTCTGACTGTCTTTTTAATGCCTCATCACTGCCTGTTCTGTTAACTACCTGTCTCTCTCCCTCTCTCTTTTTTCTGACGCTATCAGTGTCTCTATAATTCTATACTTTTTATCTGTCTAACATAAAGAGGTAGATAGAAGCGCGCGCGCGCGTGTGTGTGTGTTTGTGTATTTGTGAATGTGTGTGTGTGTGTGTGTTTGTGTATATTTGTGTATTTGCTCTCTCTCTCTCTCTCTCTCTCTCTCTCTCTCTCTCTCTCTCTCTCTCTCTCTCTCTCTCTCTCTCTCTCTCTCTCTCTCTCTCTCTCTCTCTCTCTCTCTCTCTCTCTCTCTCTCTCTCTCTCTCTCTCTCTCTCTCTCTCTCTCTCTCTTCTTTCTCTCTATCTCTCTCTCTCTCTCTCTCTCTCTCTCTCTATCTATCTATCTATCTATCTATCTATCTATTTATCTATCTATCTATCTATATATATATATATATATATATATATATATATATATATATATATTATATCTCTCTCTCTCTCTCTCTCTCTCTCTCTCTCTCTCTCTCTCTCTCTCTCTCTCTCTCTCTCTCTCTCTCTCTCTCTCTCTCTCTCTCTCTCTCTCTAACACGCACACACACGCACGCACACTACCGCCGGCGGGTCCTTCTCAAGAACATTTTCCTTGTCAATTTTTCGATAGATGAATCAGCAACTCAAGTCTCGAATATCTATTTTATATTTTTGTTTTTATTTTTACTTTGTTTTTATTTTCCATCTTGTTTCTTTGATAAGAGTTCGTTGCTCTTGTTATATAGATGTTTTGTTTTTATTGTTGTTGTTGTTGTTGTTCTTGCTGTCTTTGCTGAGGTGAATTCCTTTATTTTATAAGATGGTGAAAGTTTTAATGTTTTTCTCTTTTCCAGGTAAGTGATTCCAAGTGTGTTGCTTTTCCCGGATTCTCAGAAGGCATTTATAATATTTATTTTTGATTTGTATATTTGTTTGTGTGTGTGTGTATGTATGTATATATATATATATATATATATATATATATATATATATATATATATATATATATATGAGAAGGAGGGGGAGAAGGAGAAGGTAGGAGAAGAAGGAAGAGGAGGAGGAGGAGGAGGAGGAGAAAGAGAAAGTAGGAGAAGGAGGAAGAGGAGGAAGAGGAGGAGGAGAAAGAGAAGGTAGGAGAAGGAGGAAGAGGAGGAGGAAGAGAAGGAGAAGGTAGGAGAAGGAGGAAGAGGAGAAGAAGGAGGAGAAGGAGAAGGAGAAGGAGAAGGAGAAGGAGGAAGAGGAGGAAGAGGAGGAGAAGGAGGAGGAGGAGGTGGAGGAGAAGGAGGAATAGGAGGAGATGAAGGAGGAAGAGGAGAAGGAGGAAAAGGAGAAGAAGGAGGAGGAGGAGAAGGAGAAGGAGAAGGTAGGAGAAGGAGGAAGAAAAGGAATAGGAGGAGGAGGAGGAGGAAGAGGAGGAGGAGGAGGAGGAAGAAGAAGAAAGAGGAGGAGGAGGAGGAGGAGGAGGATGGGCGCTGGCGAGAGCTGGAGGAGGTGCTTGGCGTGACGGCGTCGTCTGCTCTCGAAGCTGCGACCTTGAACCAGGAATCAGCTGTGTGTCTTAACCTCTAGTCCTTTCTCGTTTAACACGGCCTGATATATGTGTGTGTGAGTGTGTTTGAGAGAGAGAGAGAGAGAGAGAGAATGAGAGAGAGAGAAAGACAGAGAGAGAGTGAGGTAGCGAGTGAGTGAGAGACGGAAGGAGGGAAAGGGAAGGAGGGGGAGGGAGGGAGAGAGAGAATGAGAGAGAGAGAGAATGGGGGGGGGGAGCAGGGAGGGAGAGAGGGAAATAAAAGAGATAGAAAGAGACAGAGAGAGAGAGGGGGGGGGGGGGGAGGGAGGGAGGGAGGGAAAGGGAATGAATGAGAGAGAGAGAGTGCGAGCGCTCGCGTGTATGTGTGTTTGTGTGTGGTGTGTGTATATGCTTATGTGTGTGTGTTTGTATGTGTGCATTTGTATGTGTGTGCGTGTCTTTGTGTGTGTGTGTATGTATGTTTGTAGACGCAGCTACCCTGATCAGTAAAAAGCGATTGGAGATTCAGTTTATATCTGAACCTTCTCCGATGAATCCATACTTCAGGATCTCGTCTGTGTTGTTAGATCTGCAGTCGCCCACGAAATAATGTCACGCTTTATCGAAAGATAAGGTATCACACATTTCTCGACA
>BOPN01003268.1:102500-117500 GCA_017312705.2 Penaeus japonicus | reverse complement strand
GGCGGATGAGGCGAAAGATAGAGAGAGAGTTAATGAGTGAGTTAGTGCGTCTGTGTGTGTGTGTGTGTGTGTGTGTGTGTGTGTATGTGTGTCTGTGTGTGTGTCTGTGTGTGTGTTTGTTTGTGTCTTTGTGCGTGTGTGTATAAGAGAGAGATAGAAAGAGAGAGAGAGAGAGGGAGAGAATGAGAATAGGAATAAGTCAGAATGAGAATGAAAATAGGAATGCGAGTCAAAATGAAATTGGGAATGGGAGTCAGGATGAGAATAAGAGTCAGAATCAGAATAAAAGTAAGAATATGAATGAGGAAAGGAAAGAGAGGGAGAAGCAAGGAGAGCAAAAGAGACATAGAAGAATAGAGAGGCCCTTAAATAGACAGAAAGTTCAACATACGAAATAGAACAACAGAAAGGAAGACATGGAAAGAAAAAGATAGTGCAATAATAAACACACAAAGCATTGTCATTCATTTGCATAACTGTCCAGGGTCATTCACGTACACTTTCCCACACGCAAACACGTACACACACAAACATCACACATTTACGCACACACATGTATGTACCTGCTACTGACGAGTAAATATAACCAGTGGAGAGAAGGTAGAAAAAGGACGAAGGGGAGGAATAGGAAGAGGGGAGAAAAGCGGGAAGGGAGGAAGGAGAGAAGGAGGGAGAAGGAAAGTGGAGGAGAACCATGGGACTAGAAGAAGAGAGAAGAGAGGAGATAAGTGGGGAGGGAGGAGGGGGAGAAAGAAGAGAAAAGGGGAGAGGGAAGGAAGGGGAAGAAGAACAGGCGATGAGAAGAAGGAAAAGGAAGGGAGGAAGGAAAATGAAATAAGAGGGGAAATGCAAGAAGAATAAAGAAGGAAGGCGGAGAAGAATCATGGGACTAGAAGAAAAGGAAGGAGGGGGTGGAAGATGAAT
Organism: Penaeus japonicus; assembly: GCA_017312705.2. Taxonomy (NCBI): domain Eukaryota; kingdom Metazoa; phylum Arthropoda; class Malacostraca; order Decapoda; family Penaeidae; genus Penaeus; species Penaeus japonicus. The sequence goes on along the minus strand of BOPN01003268.1, from coordinate 116,576 downwards.
GGGAGAAGAGGGAGAATGGAAAAAGGAGGAAACAGGAAGAAGATTAACCGAGAAGAAAGAATGGGGAACAGGAAGGGAGAGGAGGGTGGTGAAAGGGAAATAGACAATGGTGTGGGGGGGGGGGGGAGAAAGGAAGGGAAAAGAAGGAAAAAAATATTATTAGAAGGCAGAGGGAACGGGAGAATGAAGGAGAAGGAGGAAGAAAAACAATAAAAAGAAAAAGAAGGAGGGAGAAGGGGATTAGAGAAAAATGGGAAGGGGGGACGAAAGAGGTTAGAGAGAGAAAAAAAGGCGGGAGGGGAGGGGGGAAGGGAAGGAGGAGGATACCAGACATAAATAAGAAGGGAGGGGGGAAGGGAGTAAGGAGGGGGGAGGGAGTCGAGGAAGGGGTAAGGTCTTATGGAGCGCTGGTAACTGGTATTGATCACAGGCCTATGATGCAATATTTCCTCTTTGAAAGGCTTTTAACACGCGGCCATTGAAACACTTGCAGCTAAAAGGTGGTTATGACGGTGCTGGGACCTATTACGATTGCTGTGATTATGGCGATTGTGATAATGATATTTGATAATTGATAATGATACTAGTACAACAAATAACAATCTTAATGATTATGACACAAACAACGAATGAACGAATGAAAGCATAAACAGTGCCAATAAAGATATTAACAGTACTATATAATAGCAAATGACGACAATGAGACTTATCATCAGCACTAATAATAAAATAAACACACGGATGGAAACAATAAATCAATAAACCTTTTCTAAAATTTACAACCAGGGAGTCGAGGAAGGGGTAAGGTCTTATGGAGCGCTGGTAACTGGTATTGATCACAGGCCTATGATGCAATATTTCCTCTTTGAAAGGCTTTTAACACGCGGCTATTGAAACACTTGCAGCTAAAAGGTGGTTGTGACGGTGCTGGGACCTATAATGATTGCTGTGATTATGGCGATTGTGATAATGAGATTTGATAATTGATAATGATACTAGTACAACAAATAACAATCTTAATGATTATGACACAAAAAGGAATGAGCGAATGAAAGCAAAATCAGTGCCAATAAAGATATTAACAGTACTATATAATAGCAAATGACGACACTAATAATCATGAAATAAACACACGCATGGAAACAATAAATCAATAAACCTTTTCTAAAATTTACAACCAGCTTAGTATCGCCATAAACTGTCGATGACAATGAAAAACATAAAAAGAACATATCGAAACCTCCATCAATATATCTTTAGCCTAATATCTTATCTCGGTTGACCTTTATTTCCTCTAGTTCAATCTCATTTAAGATTAAATGAGGTAATTTCGAAAGGTGCGTTGACAGAAAACGAAAATGTTTTATGGTGGATTTTCTGGATTAACTTTGAAGGAATGTTGTTGTTGTTTTTTCGTATGTAAGATATGTATGGATTTTTTTTTATCACTTCTGTACATATAATTTTGATTTATATTTTTGTTACAGGCCATTTGATTTTTTTTTTTTTTTTTAAGAATCGCATATATGTTTTTTATACATATTTTTGTTCGGTATGTGTTAGGATTTGTATAGCTGTTGGCTTTATGTTTACCTTTGCTTTCCTTTTTGATGTGGTCTCATATTCTATTCTCATATTTATCTCGTATATTTTTTTCTAATCCTTTGTGTTCGCTGTTTTTCAAGGGGAGGCGGTTGTTGAATCTCATTTCATGCAATATCAATAACTCCGAAGGATGATATTCATAGCTCAAAGCAAGGTTCATTCTGCCTGTATTATCTCGCATGGCAGAAAGGAACGGGAAAATGGAGGGAAATTGAGATAAAAAATAACTGATTTCTGTTATTCAGTCTTTTTCGTTGGCCTTTGTGCAGTTGGCACGGGATTCTTTATGAAAATAATTGAAATTGATATAATGATTGTTTGCGCATTTGCCTTCAAGGTATAAGCAGTACGTGAGAGTCTATACCTGGTCATTTGTATGCTTACGTCATAAAATTCCTGACTTCACTTGTTACAGTATGCGTATTCAATTGGCTTGCAGTATCAGGTGATATGCTTGACCGATTTCTATGTACACACACACACACACACACACACACACAAGAATACTCTGTGATACCTGACGTCTTTGGAAACGAGTCATGCGTGGGTGCTAAAAGGAGGCGTGAGGCAAATGTTTGCACTGTCCATCAAAATATTCCAATTTGCCAAATGAACGCCCTCGTAGGCTTACGTATGTGTGTGAGCGTACGTGTATAAGTGTGTTTGTTTGTGCGTGCGGAACCCCCTTGAATGGGGTCACAATAAGGGGCCAATTTGTTTTATGGTCTCCAGTAGGGACGAGATATCCAAGTACATAAAAGGGGATCATCGCCTTTATGGATTTAGGGATAATGAGGTGAAGCATTTTACGCCGCAGAAAAAGACGAACGGGAAGGAAAAACAGTTGACGAACGCGGTCGTGACGTCACAGTATATATGAACGTGAGAAGATAGTTTCTTGAAGGATATACTTTTCGGATTTTTTAAAAGATATATAGATTTTTAATTTGGAAATTTCGTCTTATTTTCATTTGCTCTTTCTTTAACAGAGTTCATGGTCATAAATGTCTTTGTGATTGAATCGAAACGCGTCCGTTACATCTCTTTGTTGTCATTAATGATCAGGGTTGATTTATTGTTAGCTTGATATTTATGATTGAGGTTCCTTACCCTTTTTGTTTACAGTGAATGACATTCTTCATTAAATCCAGGTGTTAGTTTTTACGATGAGGAAAGACCCTTCCTTATTTCAGAATGATTAATTATAACGCTGATGGTAAAATAATGCTCTTATAAGATATTGATGAAGGAATATTTATGATTTATTAATGATGATAACAATGACAGTACTATCAATATACAAAACGACAAACGTAATACTGATAATAATGATAAACTCCCGCCGTAATGATACTTTCAAATTATAATAATGACAGGGGCCATAATGCTTACAATAACGATAATGTATGCCGCCACAACAATTATAATACTGATGATAAAAACAATAATCATACACCTATTTTCCTGTTGTTTTTATATGCACACTGTTTAAATGGACTTTTAGATTTTAGGTGTAGACTTATTTGTAAAGAAACTTAGAGGATCTTATCACAGACTTTATGGATAGACCTTATATATAGGTCTATGGACATTTTATGTATACAGAGACTTAGAGACTCATATATAGACCCTATATACCTTTAAAATATACTCTATTACATCACTCCGACATTACACAAAGTATAGCAAAACCCACTGTGTAGCTAACCTCAAAATGGCGTCTTGATTCTTCTAACAAGAGAGCGACAAGAAACACTCACCTTTGGCGTTAGGGTCAAGGCAGAATTTAATTTGAGAACACATCAAGATCATATCAAAGACATCATGGCAAAGAACTAATTAGATGCATAAAGAGGCAGGCGGAAGTTGGGAGTTTTATTGGAACTTCAAAAATGGATCTAATTGCTTATAGTTCTGTTTTTCTTTTATCTTCGTTTGTTCAGAATTTGCTAAGTCGTTTGTTGAGTTCCACTGGTTAGTTGTCATGTGATTTTTTTTTACTTATGTGCTATGTTGCTGTGCAGATGTGCTACGCCCGCGTGCATGTGGGTGTGGGCGTGCGGGTGTCCACAGATAAGTGATGATGTTTTTTGTATATATTTTTCGTAGTTTATATAACTGTTTGCTTGTGTGTGCGTGTTATTGGTTGCATGTTGGATTACTGTTTTGTGTGTTGTATGTTCTGTGTGTTCTTGTACATGTAAATGTATGTTATATATATTTATCTGTGCCTGATTGCTTGTGTTTGTGTGTGTGTGTGTGTAAGTGTATGTCTGTGTGCGTGAGTGTTTATGTATGTATCTGAGTATGTGTGCGTGTGTGTATGTGTGTGCATGTGTGTGTGTGAACATTTTTGTGGGTAGGATAGCGTTTATTCATTAAATTCTTAATGAATCCATGCCATGTCTTAATCATGATATCGCACAAAACCCGCCCAGTCTACAGTAGATGCAAATGAGGCCTCATCTGCAATAAGTAACGTTCGCCAAGGTCCTTTGCGTGACCTTACGACCGAGTGTAAGAAGTGGGACTCTTGGCAACTATGGTTCAGAAAGGAAGTGGATATGAGTTTTATTTTGCCTATTTGGATGTTGAAGGTCTTTCGTTTTAATGGATGTCCTTTATGTCCTTTTTCTTATTTCCTCGTTTTTTTCTGTGACTGATTGCCTCTCTTTTCTCCCTCTTTATGTTCCACATTCGCGTGTCTGAGTGTTTGTGAGCCTGTGTGTGTATGTGTGTGTGTGTGTGTACGTATGTATAAATATACTTAGTTTTTCTTTTTCTGTGTACATATATCTATCTACCCTTTTATCCACCTTACCTATTTCCCTCTCCTCTTCTTATGTGCCCGTAATAACCCCCCCCCCCTTTCCTCCCGCAGCTCTTCGGCGACGCATCAGTAGCGCAGAAGGTCCTGACCAACGATGCCAATGGGGACTTCTTCTCGGTCAACTGGGGTTGGGGCATAGCCGTGACCTTGGGCGTGCTCGTATCTGGTGGGGTCAGCGGAGGTCACATCAACCCCGCCGTGACCGTGGCTATGGCTGTGTGGGGCAAGCATCCCTGGGTCAAGGTGCCCGTGTATGTTATTGCCCAGTACCTTGGAGGGTTCTTGGCATCGGCGGTGCTCTACGGAGTTTACTTGAGTGAGTGCTGCATTTCGAGGGACTCATGATTTCCCGTTTTCTGTGTACAGTCTTGGGTTACGTTTTTTCACTTCGCTCCTTCTAATTGTTTAAATGATTTGAATAGTACTTTTTAGATTCGCACATTTCTAGGTGCATTGATAAAACAAAAATAACTACAAGTGAAAAACGAAGGATTTTGTAGATAAATACGAGATGAGTATGATATTGGTTATTCTTTACACATTTTTTATCCTTATAATTTTTGAAAAAAAAAGAATGAAGTGAAAAATATTGATTTTTTACAATGTAATTTAGAATGTATTTTATGAAATTTTATTCTCTCTCTCTCTCTCTCTCTCTCTCTCTCTATATATATATATATCTCTCTCTCTCTCTCTCTCTCTCTCTCTCTCTCTCTCTCACTCTCTCTATCTATCTATCTATCTATCTATCTATCTATCTATCTATCTATCTATCTATTTATCTATCTATCTATTTATCTCTCTTCCCTACCCGTTATTTTTTATATCGTTTTAATTTCATTCTTTTTCTAGTCTTCTGTCATTTGATTATGTCCTGTTATCTATTTATGTTACCTCTCTCTCTTGTTTTTTTGCTTCATTTCTTTATTCTTTCTTTGCCCTTTTTCGTCCTCTTTTCCTGTGTTTGTTTGTTTTTGTTGTTGGTTCTGTCCATCAACGTTTTATCTTCTCTCCTTTCCTCTTTCCCCCTATTTTCATTCTTTCCTACTTTCTCTCTTTCCTTATGTTCCCCCTTTTCCCTCTTCTTTTTTCCTCTCTCTTCTTTTCCTTATTCTTCCCAATATTCCTATTTTCCACTCTTTCTTCCTTCTTGGTTACATTACACCGTTTTATTCCCATTTCTATTCTTCCTTTGTCTATTCTTTTCTTCCTTCCTTTTCCTTCTATTATAATCCTTTTTTTATATTCTCTTTGCTCTCTCTCTTTTTCTCCTCTTCTTCTCCAACCTTCATTCTTCGCTCTCCCTTTCTTCCCTTTCCTTCTCTTCTTCCACTTTTCTTTCCTTCTGTCCACCTTCCATGCTATCTCCCTCCACCTCCTCATTTTTCCTCTTCTATCTTTTTCATCCTTCATTGCCATCCACCTCCTCATCTTCCTTCCTCCTCCTCCTTCTTCTTCTTCTCCTTTTTCTTCTTCTTCTTCTTCTTCTCCTTCTTCTTCTTCTCCTTTTTCTTCTTCTTCTCCTTCTCCTCCTTCTCTTCCTCCTCCTCCTCCCTCTCCTCCTCTTCTTCCTCCTCTTCCTCCTCTTCTTCCTCCTCTTCCTCCTCTTCCTTCCTCCTCCTCCTCCTCCTCCTCCTCCTCCTCCTCCTCCTCCTCCTCCTCCTCCTCCCCCTCCTCCTCCTCCTCCTCCTCCTCCTCCTCCTCCTCCTCCTCCTCCTCCTCCTCCTCCTCCTCCTCCCCCCACCCCCCTTTCGTCATTCTTCTTTGTCTTCCGCCCTTCCTCTGCTCATCCCTAACCTTTTGCCCTCTTTCTTACCATCCACTCCCCTTCCCATCTCTCCCCCTTTTTTTATCCACCTCCCGCCTCTTCCTTCTTTATCTTCTACTTACTCATTTTTCTTCCTCATTATCTTCCTACTTTTTTTCTCCTTCTTATCTCACTTCTACTTCTTCCTCCTCCTCTTCCTCCCCATCTTATTCTTCCTCTTCTTCTTCCTCCTCCTCCTCTTCTCCTCTTGCTCCTCCTCCTTTTCTTCATATTCTCCCTCCTCTTCTCGTCCTCCTTCTCCTCTTCTTCTCCCTCTTCCCCCTTCTCGTCCTCTTCCTCCTTCTTCTCCTCCTGACCCATCTCCAACACCAACACTTCTTTTCCCTTCTTTTTCTTCTTCTTCTTCTTCTTATCATCATCATCACCATCATGATCATGATCATCATTATTATTATTATTATTATTATTATTATTATTGTTGTTGTTGTTGTTGTTATTATTACTATTACTATTACTGTTAATATCATTCCTCCCCCTTCCCCCACCCCTCCCCCCAACAGACGCCCTGGACGCGTACGAGGCCGAGCGGACGCTGGCGACGGCGGGCATCTTCGCCACGTATCCCGGGGCGATGACGGCGGCCAACGGGACCCTCGTGACGGAGTTCCTCTCGAATGGCAACGGCATGGGGGATCAGGTGGGGGGGACTCTTCCAGTTTGAGGGTGGGGGTTTCCACCTCTCTTTCTTGCGCTCTTTTTCGCTCTTTTTTTTTTCCTCTCTCTCTCTATTTCGAGCTTTTTCTTCTCTCTTTCGATTTTTTTTCTTCTCTCTCTCGACTTTTTTTACCCCTCTTTTTTTTCTTTTCTTTGCCTCCTCCTTCCCTTTTCTCATTTTCCGTCCCTTCCTCCTCTTCCTTTCTTGCCTTCTTTTCTCTCTTCTTCCTTCTTTTTTTTACCTTTTCGCTTTTCCCTTTGGTCTCTTCTTCCTTCTGCTTACTCCTATTATCAAATATTAAACAAAAATCCTACTTACAATTCCTTTCCAACACCGAAATCCCAAATGAACACTCCCCCCCTCGAAAGAGCATCACCCCCTCCCCTCCTCCCCTCAGAAGAACATCCCCCCCCTTGAAAGAGCATCATCCCTCCCCTCCCCCTATCCAAAGGCCAAATAGCATCACCCCCCCTCCCCTCCCCCTAACCAAAGGCAAAAGAGCATCACCCCCCCTCCCCTCCCCCTATCCAAAGGCAAAAGAGCATCACCCCCCCTCCCCTCCCCCTATCCAAAGGCAAAAGAGCATCACCCCCCCTCCCCTCCCCCTATCCAAAGGCCAAATAGCATCACCCCCCCTCCCCTCCCCCTATCCAAAGGCCAAATAGCATCACCCCCCCCTCCCCCTCCCCCTATCCAAAGGCCAAATAGCATCACCCCCCCTCCCCTCCCCCTATCCAAAGGCCAAATAGCATCACCCCCCCCTCCCCCTCCCCCTATCCAAAGGCCAAATAGCATCACCCCCCCTCCCCTCCCCCTATCCAAAGGCCAAATAGCATCACCCCCCCCTCCCCCTCCCCCTATCCAAAGGCCAAATAGCATCACCCCCCCTCCCCTCCCCCTATCCAAAGGCCAAATAGCATCACCCCCCCCTCCCCCTCCCCCTATCCAAAGGCCAAATAGCATCACCCCCCCTCCCCTCCCCCTATCCAAAGGCCAAATAGCATCACCCCCCCCTCCCCCTCCCCCTATCCAAAGGCCAAATAGCATCACCCCCCCTCCCCTCCCCCTATCCAAAGGCCAAATAGCATCACCCCCCCCTCCCCCTCCCCCTATCCAAAGGCCAAATAGCATCACCCCCCCTCCCCTCCCCCTATCCAAAGGCCAAATAGCATCACCCCCCCCTCCCCCTCCCCCTATCCAAAGGCCAAATAGCATCACCCCCCCTCCCCTCCCCCTATCCAAAGGCCAAATAGCATCACCCCCCCCTCCCCCTCCCCCTATCCAAAGGCCAAATAGCATCACCCCCCCTCCCCTCCCCCTATCCAAAGGCCAAATAGCATCACCCCCCCCTCCCCCTCCCCCTATCCAAAGGCCAAATAGCATCACCCCCCCTCCCCTCCCCCTATCCAAAGGCCAAATAGCATCACCCCCCCCTCCCCCTCCCCCTATCCAAAGGCCAAATAGCATCACCCCCCCTCCCCTCCCCCTATCCAAAGGCCAAATAGCATCACCCCCCCCTCCCCCTCCCCCTATCCAAAGGCCAAATAGCATCACCCCCCCTCCCCTCCCCCTATCCAAAGGCCAAATAGCATCACCCCCCCCTCCCCCTCCCCCTATCCAAAGGCCAAATAGCATCACCCCCCCTCCCCTCCCCCTATCCAAAGGCCAAATAGCATCACCCCCCCCTCCCCCTCCCCCTATCCAAAGGCCAAATAGCATCACCCCCCCTCCCCTCCCCCTATCCAAAGGCCAAATAGCATCACCCCCCCCTCCCCCTCCCCCTATCCAAAGGCCAAATAGCATCACCCCCCCTCCCCTCCCCCTATCCAAAGGCCAAATAGCATCACCCCCCCCTCCCCCTCCCCCTATCCAAAGGCCAAATAGCATCACCCCCCCTCCCCTCCCCCTATCCAAAGGCCAAATAGCATCACCCCCCCCTCCCCCTCCCCCTATCCAAAGGCCAAATAGCATCACCCCCCCTCCCCTCCCCCTATCCAAAGGCCAAATAGCATCACCCCCCCCTCCCCCTCCCCCTATCCAAAGGCCAAATAGCATCACCCCCCCCCTCCCCTCTCCCTATCCAAAGGCAAATAGCATCCCCCTCCCCTCCCCCCTATCCAAAGGCAAAGAGCATCACCCCCCCTCCCCCTATCCAAAGGCAAAGAGCATCACCCCCTCCCCCTCCCCTATCCAAAGGCAACAGCATCACCTCCCTCCCCTCCCCCCTATCCAAAGGCAAAAGAGCATCACCCCCCCTCCCCTCCCCCTATCCAAAGGCAAAAGAGCATCACCCCCTCCCCCTCCCCTATCCAAAGGCAAATAGCATCACCCCCCTCCCCTCCCCTATCCAAAGGCCAAATAGCATCACCCCCCCCTCCCCCTCCCCCTATCCAAAGGCCAAATAGCATCACCCCCCCCTCCCCCTATCCACAGGCAAAGAGCATCACCCCCCCCTCCCCTCCCCTATCCAAAGTGCAAGAGCATCATCCCTCCCCTCCCCCTATCCAAAGGCCAAATAGCATCACCCCCCCCTCCCCTCCCCTATCCACAGGCAAAGAGCATCACCCCCCCTCCCCTCCCCCTATCCAAAGGCAAAAGAGCATCACCCCCTCCCCCCCCTAACCAAAGGCAAAGAGCATCACCCCCCTCCCCTCCCCCCATCCACAGGCAAAGAGCATCACCCCCCTCCCCTCTCCCTATTCAAAGGCAAAAGAGCATCACCCCCCTCCCCTCCCCTATCCAAAGGCAAATAGCATCACCCCCCCTCCCCTCCCTATCCACAGGCAAAGAGCATCACCCTCCCCTCCCCCTATCCAAAGGCAAATAGCATCACCCCCTCCCCTATCCACAGGCAAAGAGCATCACCCCCCTCCCCTCCCTATTCAAAGGCAAAAGAGCATCACCCCCCCTCCCTCCCCCTATCCAAAGGCAAAGACATCACCCCTCCCCCTCCCCCTATCCAAAGGCCAAATAGCATCACCCCCCCTCCCCTCCCCCTATCCAAAGGCCAAATAGCATCACCCCCCCCTCCCCCTCCCCCTATCCAAAGGCAAAGAGCATCACCCCCTCCCCCTCCCCCTCCCCCCTATCCCAAAGGCAAAGAGCATCACCCTCCCCCCTTCCCCCTCCCCCTATCCAAAGGCAAAGAGCATCACCCCTCCCCCTCCCCTCCCCTATCCAAAGGCAAAGAGCACCCTCCCTCCCCTATCCAAAGGCCAAATAGCATCACCCCCCCCTCCCCCTCCCCCTATCCAAAGGCCAAATAGCATCACCCCCCTCCCCCCTCCCCCTATCCAAAGGCCAAATACATCACCCCCCTCCCCCTCCCCTATATCCAAAGGCAAAGAGCATCACCCCTCTCCCCCTAATCCAAAGGCCAAATAGCATCACCCCCTCCCCTCCCCCCTATCCAAAGGCCAAATAGCATCACCCCCCTCCTCCCCCTATCCAGCGCAGCAAGAGCATCACCCCCCCTCCCCCTATCCAAAGGCAAATAGCATCACCCCCCCCTCCCCCTCCCCCTATCCAAAGGCCAAATAGCATCACCCCCCCTCCCCTCCCCCTATCCAAAGGCAAATAGCATCACCCCCTCCCCTCCCCCTATCCAAAGGCAAAGATGTCACCCCAACCATATGCCAAGAAACACCCCCTCCCCTCCCCTATCCACAGGCAAAGAGCATCACCCCCTCCCTCCCTATCCAAAGGCAAAGAGCATCACCCCTCCCTCCCCTATCCAAAGGCCAAATAGCATCACCCCCCCCTCCCCCTATCCAAAGGCCAAATAGCATCACCCCCCCCTCCCCCTATCCAAAGGCCAAATAGCATCACCCCCCCCTCCCCCTCCCCCCATCCACAGGCAAAGAGCATCACCCCCCTCCCCTCCCCTATCCAAAGGCAAAGAGCATCATCCCTCCCCTCCCCCTATCCAAAGGCCAAATAGCATCACTCCCCCTCCTCCCCCTATCCAAAGGCCAAATAGCATCACCCCCCCTCCCCTCCCCCTATCCAAAGGCAAAAGAGCATCACCCCCCCTCCCCTCCCCCTATCCAAAGGCAAATAGCATCACCCCCCCCTCCCCTCCCCCCTATCCAAAGGCCAAATAGCATCACCCCCCTCCTCCCCCTATCCAAAGCCAAATAGCATCACCCCCCTCCCCTCCCCCTATCCAAAGGCAAAGAGCATCACCCCCCCTCCCCTCCCCCTAACCAAAGGCAAAAGAGCATCACCCCCCTCCCCCCTCCCCCATCCAAAGGCCAAATAGCATCACCCCCTCCCTCCCCCTATCCAAAGGCAAAGAGCATCACCCCCTCCCCTCCCCCTATCCAAAGGCCAAATAGCATCACCCCCCCTCCCCTCCCCCTATCCAAAGGCAAAAGAGCATCACCCCTCCCCCTCCCCCTCCCTATCCAAAGGCCAAATAGCATCACCCCTCCCTCCCCCATCCAAAGGCCAAATAGCATCACCCCCCCTCCCCCTCCCCTATCCAAAGGCAAAAGAGCATCACCCCCTCCCCCTCCCCTCCCCCCTATCCAAAGGCAAAGAGCATCACCCCTCCCTCCCCCTCCCCCCTATCCAAAGGCAAAGAGCATCACCCCCTCCCCCCTTCTCCCTATCCAAAGGCAAAAGAGCATCACCCCCTCCCCCCTCCCCCTCCCCCTATCCAAAGGCAAAGAGCATCACCCCCTCCCCTCCCTTATCCAAAGGCAAAGAGCACCACCCCCCCCCCCCCCCCCTATCCAAAGGCAAAAAGCATCACCCCCCCCTCCCCTCCCCCTATCCAAAGGCAAAGAGTATCACCCCCCCCCCCTCCCCTCTCCCGCAGGTGGTGGGCACGATGCTCCTGCTCATCTGCGTGTGCGCCATCACGGACCCGCGCAACATGGAGGTCCCTAAGGCCCTGATCCCTCTCTTCGTCGGCTTCACCGTCCTCAACATCGGCGTGTGCTTCGGCTTCAACTGCGGCTACGCCCTCAACCCTGCCAGGGACCTTGCGCCGCGCTTCTTCATTTTTTGGGGGGGGTTCTTTCTTTCTTTGGAGGGGCGATTTTGCTGAGGAAAGGATGTTTTTATTTGTCTTGGTATTCCTTCCTGTCCTTTCTTCATTGCATTACATGTTTTTTTATTTCTGTTAGATGATGACCTTGCTATACCAAGCTGAATATGCATCACTATTCGTGTAGTTGTCACCACCATAGCATCTCTTCATCATCAGCTTAACTGCCATGAGCTTTGATTATATCATTATTAAGTTCATTAAGAAAAAACATTCAGTTACTAATTTCAGTTGTGCTTAAAATTATAATGTCAAGAATAATATCCTTTTTTGATATGAGATTTTGTGGACATACTGATAGCTTATTGTGCATATTATATAATTTGCAATTATAAGCACTTTCATGTCAGTCAGTAATGTTGCTATTTTCAAAGAAAAGTAGAACAGTCATTTCTTTGTTCAATAAACATCATTACCAAGTCGGAGGTAGTATCATTATGAGATCAATTTAATTGTTATGGATAGGCCTACAACTGTAGTAAACATCATTACCATTATTTGCTTTACATCATTACAAACAGCATAATTGCAGTAAATAACATTAACCAGTCAATAGCGCGGTAGTTCTCATCATAAGAGTGACAAGTATCCCACTGTTGCCACCCTTGAGAGTTCTGTGAATATATAAACCAATGAAGTCAATTGATCATGCACAGGCAGCAGCTGGAGGTCTTCTGGCTAGCTGTCTTCAGTTGCCTGGCCCATTTTTCATGAAGCCAAAGAACATGATATCACCACTTAATGAGCTACTGCAGGGATCATGTATATGCACCCTTTATATCGCCGTATAGTTGGTTTATTCACAGTTTTAGCATATTTATGAAAATGGAGGAATGTAGTAGGAAAGTTGCTCTGCTCTTGAGTTCAATTGTTTTTTTGCAAAAAGACTGAAAGCAGCTTTTTACACACGCCTATTTGTCCTTGTAGATTTATTCATTTTATACATTTCTACAGTGGATAGTGTGGGTTTGTATACATATTAACATATGTGTGAAAGTGTGTTTGTGCATGTTTATATTTTTTGTTTATAGGAACTGGAGGTTTTAAGATATGCTAATACCAGTTAACTATCAATTTAATGCCATTATGTAAATTCACGCCTTACTAACGGAGAGACTAGGCTGTCAGCGAGCACTGTGGGCAGTACTCTTGTATTTGGTTATTTCCTTGTCTTCTCAGAAACACTTGATATTTAGTTATATAAAGGCGACCTTGTATTTGGTTTTGTAATTTGTAATTTTTCTTCTTAATCAATTCCTTTTGTTAATACATATATTATTATTGTGTTTTTACATGTATATTATGATTATTACTACCATTAACACCAGTATTGGTAAGATTTAAGTTATTACTATTGTTATTTCATTTACCATTATAATCACTATCATCATTATTAGACCTACTATCATTACTGCAAATATTATACTAAAGTAACCATCATATTAATCAGTGATTCAAGCACCACAGCCCCTGCGCCAACACGAATTTCTCAGCCAGCCCCGCCCCCCTCAGCCCCGCCCTTCTCCCTCACGACCAAACCCCTCGCCATCATACTCCCTCTCTCCCTCCTCGCCCAACTGGCCCTAACGCCCCCCTCTCTCCCCAGCGCTGCCACCATCGACGGGGTCGCCTGGTGGTGGGTGCCCGTCGTGGCCCCCCACATCGGCGCTGTGATGGGCGTGGGCATCTATCTTCTCCTTGTGGAGCTCCACCACCCCGAGGCCCAGGAGTTCTCCCTCCCGCACGTCCATCCCTCACAGGATACTGTGGCTAGTAAGTAGACCTATCCCCGGACAGGACTAGGGACAGGAGTCTCAGCTCTCAGTCTCCGTTGGAAGGGGACGGGGAAGTACCTTTCAAACGGTAATCGGGATTATGGTGGGTTGGTAGAGACGAGGAAGTACCAGTCCTCGAGCGTTTTCAATCGCTGTAGTTTGGCCGTGGCTGGGAAGGACCTCTCTTAGAGTCTCTGGTTCGTAGGGATGGTAGAGGCTGCGGAATACTCATCCCAGGGTGTTTGGGAATACAGGGATGTCGGTTTACTAATCCCGGGGATTTTGGCGCGTCATGGGTTCGGATGTATCTCAGGGTATTTTGAAATTTTG
>BOPN01003268.1:70000-72500 GCA_017312705.2 Penaeus japonicus | reverse complement strand
GTTTAGATTTGCCTTTCGTTTTCTTATTATCTCTTTTCCTTTCCTGTGGGAATTCTTTTTTTCCCCTTTCTTCCTTTGTCTCTCTTGTTTGGAGGCCTATGTAGGGGGGCGAGGGGTGGGAAGGGGAGGGGGAGTGTTTAGGGACAGGGCTAGAGAGGGATGGAGGGGGAATAGGAGGAGTGGGGACGCCAGGAGTAGAAGGAAGAAAAGGTTCAGGAGGAACGGTGGGGGTGGAAGGGGGTCGCGGCTGGGGTTGTCTTTTGTCCTTTGCTTAAGTCGAGAGAACTCGGCTGAAGCACAGGTCGGGGACTCTCTCACTCGAGGTCGCCGCCGCTCTCGCTCTCGCTCTCGCTCTCGCTCTCGCTCTCGCTCTCGCTCTCGCTCTCTCTCTCTCTCTCTCTCTCTCTCTCTCTCTCTCTCTCTCTCTCTCTCTCTCTCTCTCTCTCTCTCTCTCTCTCTCTCTCTCTCTCTCTCTCTTGTTGTGTTCATTCATTCTCTATTCTCTTCTCTCTTATTTTTTGTTCTCTTTCTTTCTCTCTTCTCCTCTCCTTTCTTTCTCCCTCTCTTTACTTCTTTTTCATTTCTCTCTCTCTCTCTCTCTCTCTCTCTCTCTCTCTCTCTCTCTCTCTCTCTCTCTCTCTCTCTCTCTCTCTCTCTCTCTCTCTCTCTCTCTCTCTCTCTCTCATTGTGATTATCTCATCTTTTCCCCCTCCCCTTACCCCTCTCGCCCCCTCCCTCTTCTCCCTTCCTCTCTCTTCCCCCCTCCCCTTCTTTCTCTCTCTTTGCGAGTGTTCCATCCTCTCACCCTCCCCTTACCCCTCTCACCCCCTCTTTTTTTTACCTCCATTTCACTCTTGTACATTCCCTCCCTTCCCCTCCACTTCTCCCTTCCCCTCCACTTCTCCCTTCCCCTCTTCTCCCTTCCCCTCTTCTCTCTTCCCGTCTTCTCCCTTCCCCTCCCCTTCTCCCTTCCCCTCCACTTCTCCCTTCCCCTCTTCTCCCTTCCCCTCCTTCTCTGGCTCTCACCCACTTCTCCTCGTCCCTCTTACCTCTCCACCCAACTGCTTCCCCAGCCGCATCTCGACCCATCCGTCAAGTTCCTTCTCTGGTGCTTGGCTACTTACCTCTCCATCCTACCTGCTGATCTCGCACACGTCGTCGCACGTGCTCGCACACGCACGCACGGACGATGGCACAAACACGCGCGCGCACGCACACCTGCGTATACAAACGCGTATCCATATACGTACACGTGCCAGTACACGTACACGCACACATACCCGCATACACGCACGTATACGCACGCATGCACACACACACACACACACACACACACACACACACACACACACACACACACACACACACACACACACACACACACACACACACACACACACACACACACACACACACACACACACACACACACACACACACACACACACACACACACACACACACACACACACACACACACACACACACACACACACACACACACACACACACACACACACACACACACACACACACACACACACACGTAAGGAAGACAGTCTGGGCAGTGTCGCACGGAGCGCCAACACGGCGCCCAGCTCCTTAGTGTGATGTTTAGGGGGGGGGGGGTTGAAGGGGGTATGGGGGGAAGTGGGGGAGCCTGTGGGGAGCTTGTTTATGGCGGCGATGGAGGGATGGGGAGTTGAAAGGGGGGGGGGAGGTCTCTGTTGTTGGTTTGAAGTGTTAGTCGAGTTTGTTTGTTCATTAGTTTGTTATCCTTGTGATGAGATTGAAAGGTGTCAACGCGGAAAACGGTGTGCATGGCCGGAAATGCCACGCTTGTGCCTGCCTGCTGGGGAGAATTCGCTATGTGTAGTGGGAGCTGTGTTTGTTTTGCCTTGCGTTGTTTTGTTTTATTTTATTATTATTCTTACTCTTCTCTTTCTTTTTCCTCTCCTTCCTCACGTCCAGTTCTCCAATGTTTCTTTCTCTGCCTTTTGTCTCTCCCTCCTTCCCTTCACTCTCCTTCTCCCTCTCCTCCCTCCCTCCCTCTCTCCCCTCCTCTCCTCCCTCTCCTCCCTCCCTCCCTCTCTCCCCTCCTCTCCTCCCTCTCTTCCTTCTCTTCCCATCTCACACTCTCTTTCTTTCCTTCTCCTGCATACCATTCCCCCCGAAATGGTGAAATATGAATCCAAATGATCAGCTCAGTTATTCTGATTGAATTGCAGTGCGTATTGATATTCTGCGAGACGGGTGACGTTTTGCCTGTAAGAGCGAGCGTGTCTTTTTTATTTTCTTTTAACATCACATTTTTTCTCTTGCTACTTACATCTGTTTCTCTCTCTCTCCTCTCTCCTCTCTCTCACTCCTCTCTCTCTCTCTCTCTCTCTCTCTCTCTCTCTCTCTCTCTCTCTCTCTCTCTCTCTCTCTCTCTCTCTCTCTTTCCTTTCTCTCTCTCTCTTTCTCTTTCTCTTTCTCTCTCTCTCTTGTCTCACCTCTC
>BOPN01003268.1:50000-60000 GCA_017312705.2 Penaeus japonicus | reverse complement strand
GTGGGCGTTCTATGATAAAAAACGGTTGTTGCATTTAGTATGTATTTGGGGATACGGCCCTTACTATATTCGAGAGAGAGGGGAGGCAGGAGAGGGAGAGGGAGGGATAGAGGGAGGGGGATGGTGGGAGTCATAGAGAGAAGAGGGGAAGAGGGAGGGAAAGAAGAGGAAGAAGGTAGGGAGAGGAGAAAGAGAGGGGGTAGAATTAATATTAATAAGACTGAAATTGTGAAATATTTGTATTCTAGATCATACAGTCCATATTGTCTTGTCGAAGTATTTTTTATGATATATCCCAAAGGGAAGAGGGGAAAGGTGAAAGAGAGAAGTAAAGAAGGAATAAGAAAAAGGAAAACATTAGGAGGGCGAGGGAAAGAGGGCAACGCATTCACATGCATTCATTATATAAAATGCATGATTAATATACGAAATGACATGTGGACGAATAAGATGTAAAGTGAGAGTGAGTATGAGTTGGTAGATGGATAGACAAGGAAATAGAAGATTGAATGAAGTAGCGTGAGAGAGAGAGAGATACCAGATACCAGATCTTGCATGCTGCTATGTCAGGAATGTTTATTATTGAGCAGCTACCATACTTGGCAATGAGATAATCAGCACATCTGGATTTCGAACGTGTTAGTGGGTTAAATAGGTGAGTCACCCATGAACGAGAAAGTAAGGGAAAACGTGACCTTTTGGCGACCGAAGAAAATGGTAAAGAAATTATTTTAGGATAAACTGCTCTAGAATTTCCCCCCAACGTTCTGATATTCTCTTCTTCCCCTTTCTCTCTCTTTCTTTCTATTTCTATTTCTATTTCTCTCTCTATATATATATCCATATGTACAGGCACATATGTGCATATATGTATATATAATATATATATATATATACATATATATATATGTATGTATCCATATACATTAAACATATACAAATATCCACATGTATAGATAGATATGTATACATATGTATATACATACGTATATATATACATATGCATATATACATATACATGCATACATACATACATACATACATACATATAGATATATATTATATATGTATGATATATATATATATATATATATATATATATATATATACATATACATATATATATATATATATATATATATATATACATATATATACATACATATATATATATACATATATATATATATATATAAATATATATAAATACGTACATATATCTCTCTCTCTCTCTCTCTCTCTCTCTCTCTCTCTCTCTCTCTCTCTCTCTCTCTCTCTCTCTCTCTCTCTACCCCCCCCTATCTCTCGCTCCCCCTTCTTCTCTTTTCCAGTTTTCCAGTCTTTCTTCATCTCTCTTTAATACGCTTTAAAAGGCAAGCGCTCCCCGTGGTTACTAACTGCCTCGGCCACCGTGAGTTACGCGAGAGTTACACGTGAGTTACGGCCAAGCAGCTCCTAACAAACTTAAACTGTGTGGGGTAGGGGGAGAAGGGGAGAAGGGGGAGGAAGGAGGGGGAGGGGGGAAGGGGGGAAGGGGGGCTGATTTATTGCTACCATAACTAGCTCGTGTGACGCTCTGGCTGGCTCTCTCTTTCTCTCGTCCTTCTGCTTTCTCTTTTTCCGACTCTCTGTCTGTCTGTCTCTCCTTCGGTGACGCTCTCTCATGTTCTTTCTATCTCTCTCTTTTTCTTTGTCTCTCTCTCTCTCTCTCTCTCTCTCTCTCTCTCTCTCTCTCTCTCTCTCTCTCTCTCTCTCTCTCTCTCTCTCTCTCTCTCTCTCTCTCTCTCTCTCTCTCTCTCTCTCTCTCTCTCTCTCTCTCTCTCTCTCTCTCTCTCTCTCTTTTGCTCTATAAATTACGTGTTTGAATGGGGATGAAAACATACGTTGAAGTGTATTCTAATCAAGTTGCAAATGTGAGATTCAATGTTTGTTTTTTGTCCCCACAAAGATGGTCTAGCACCATCTCCCTCCTTCACTCCTCCACCTCCTACTCTCCTCTGCCTTTCCTCCTCTTCCTCTTCCCCCACTTGTTCCCCACCTCTCCCCCCTTCCTTTTTCCCCCATGCACTTCCCCCTCCTCCCTCCCCCCCTCCCCTACTCTTCCCCCTCGTCCTTGTCTTCTCCTCCTCCTCCTGTTCCTCCCGCCCTCTTCCTCCTCCCCTCTTCCTCTTCCCTTCTTCATCCTCCCCCTCTTCCTCCTTCCTCGTCCTCCTCCTCCATTGCTTTCTCTGTAACTTACCATCAGCTTGAAGCAAAAAGTTTAAATAAGTCAGAAAGGGGAGAATATATACAAACATACATACATACATTGTACATCCATATGCACATAATGTTTACATATAAAAGACAAGAAGAGAATTAATGGAATGTGTGTGTGTGTGTGTGTGTGTGTGTGTGTGTGTGTGTGTGTGTGTGCGTGTGTATGTGTGTGTGTGTGTGTGTGTGTGTGTGTGTGTGTGTGTGTGTGTGTGTGTGTGTGTGCGTGTGTAAGTATGTGTTTGTGTGCGTGTGTAAGTATGTGTGTATGTGTGTTTGTGAGTGAGTGTTCTGTGTGTGTGTATGTGTATGCGTATGCGCGTGTTCCTGTGCGTGTACGTGCACGTGCGTATGCGCATGTGCGTGTTTGTGTGTTAGCCGATAAACGGTTTAGTTACACCGAAGGGCAAGCCCCTGAGTTTGTTTACATTCCGTTCATCTTTAGGTGTGTGCTGTTGTGCTTGTGTTCAGCGAATCTCCCTTGTTTTCTCCTCTCCCTCTTCGCTCACCGTCTGCCTTCCTTTCGGTCTGTTGAAATGTCTGTCTGGTTTTCTTTCGTCTCTGTTCCTCTCACTTAATTCCTATCGGGAGGCTTGTCCTTTGCTCTTCTTTTATTTTCTCTTCCCTTTTTTCTATCTCTCCCTATTAATATACCTGATATTTCTTCTGTCTTCTCTATCCCCACCTCCCTTCCTCACTATCTCATTTTCCATCTCTTCTCTCATCTCCCTTTCTCCTCCCTCCTTCCCTCCTTCCCTCCTTCCCTCTTTTCCTCCCTCCTTTCCTTTCTCCCCCCCCCATCCTTTCCTCTCTCCCCCTTCCTCAGTCTTCTGTTTCACACTTGCTTTTCTCCCTCTCATATTAAGCGTGTTATGATCACCGCGTAATGAACAGGCGAATGTTGCAATGTTTTGATTGCTTGCCGCTTGCATCCTCTCAAAGGTCGAAGGCTGCACTTTGTTGATGGGAAATTTGACCCTTAGAGAATCGTGTTTTCTTTCTTGTTTTGTCTGCGTTGCAAGGGGGAATGAAGGAAGGGAGAGGTAGAGAGAGCAGAGAGAGAGAGAGAGAGAGAGAGAGAGAGAGAGAGAGAGAGAGAGAGAGAGAGAGAGAGAGAGAGAGAGAGAGAGAGAGAGAGAAGAAAGGTTAGGGGGAGGAAGGTTGGGTGGGAGAGAGAGAGGGGGAGGGTGTGAGACAGGGAAGGGAGGAAGGAAGGATAGGAGCGGGAAGGTTGGACACAGAGGCAGATAGATTGAAAGGGAAATAGACGCGGAAAAGAGGAAGGGGATTTTTAGATCGGTTGGTAGATATGCTAAGCGGATAAGGAGATTCGTAAGTAGATACCCACACAAGTTGAGCCAGACGTGATTATGTACATATATCCAAATATAACGGGGGAGAGAGAGAGAGAGAGAGAGAGAGAGAGAGAGAGAGAGAGAGAGAGAGAGAGAGAGAGAGGCAGGCAGGAAGAAAGGATAGGCAGCAGATGGAGACATACGGAGGCAAAGAAAGCACCCGTGTCATAAGCCGAGGGGCATTGGGGCAGGGCACAGGCGGGCACGGGTGTTAGTTAGGGTAAATGACGGCGGCGGAGAGACATTGTTGGCAGGGTGAGGCTCTGTGTATACGTGTCTGTGTGTGTTTGTGTGTGTCTTCGTCGTTTATGTATGGTTGTGTGTGCGTGTGTGTTGCGCCCTCGGTCGCCAGTGTTTGTCTGCGTGTGCCTTCTACATGTCTGTGTGCGTGAGTATGTCTGTCTTCTACGTGTGTGTGTGAGTGTGTATGTGCGCGGATGGGTGCCCGTCCCTTGGACCCCTGGGCTGGCACTACTGTTGTTGGCACCACGAGGCTACCAACGCGCGCGAGAGCCGCCGTTTCGCTGCAGCTCCTGTTGGTAACGCTGGTGGTGGCAGTGTCGGTCGTGGTGGCGGTGCTGGCAGTGGCGCTGGGATTGTGTTCGAAGGGGGTGGCAGGGCGAAGGAAGTATGTGGAAGAGATAGATAGAGAGAGAGAGAGAGAGAAAGAACAGAAAAGAGTGTGGAACAAACCGTCAGACAGAGGGACGATATCAATATCCCCCCGGTGGTATCGATAACCTCCGGGGCAGAATTGGGGGATTCGACCAGTCACGATCACGGCCCTCCGAAGCTTTCGTTACAGTGCATTTTATGGTGCTTTCCGTACGGTGAGGTGGGTCGCCACGGTGACAGTGGCCGATGCGTATAGTGTCACCCGCTTGTTGTTTGACCCTAATGGCCTTTGCAGTTGTATTTAAAAGACACGTTGATGGCCTATTAAGATTCCCTTCCCCATTACCCCTTCCCCCTTCCCCCTTCCCCCTTCCCCCTTCCCCCTTCCCCCTTCCCCCCACCTTTTTCCTCCCCTCCCTTCCTCCCCTTCTCGTCCTTCCATAGCTTCTAGCCTCTCCCCTCCTCCTTCCCCCTCTTTCTCCCTGTCTTTATAACTTTCCTGTCCTCCTCCTCCCTCTTTCTCCTCTTTCTCCTCTTTCTCCTCTTTCTCCTCATTCTCCTTTTTCTCCTACCTGATCTTTAAACCTACTTCTTTTACCCTGGTCTTTCCTCTCCCTTTCCCTCTCTCTCCTTTCATCATTATTCCCCCTTTTCTTATTTAAGTTTCTTTTCCGTTTTTTTCCTTTTCCCACTTTCTCTCCGTTTTTTTCCAATCACTTTTCTTTTCTTTTTTTTCTCCTTTCTTCCTCTTCGTTTTCCGTCTAGTTTCTTTCCTCTTTTTTCTATATCTTTATCATTTTATCAGTCTTCCCTTTCATCAGTTGTTTATTCTACATTTCTCTCCCGTCATTCTATCCTTTTTACTTCCTCTTTTTGAGTTTATTTTCTTACATTTCTCTCCCTTCGACATTTGCTTATCGTGTTTTGTTTTTTGTTTTTTTCTTTCCCTTTATTTACTATTTCCCTTTTGCTTCAATTTTTTCTTTCATTTCTCTTCCTTCACTCTTTCCCTCTTACCTTGTTTTACCTTTTCTTCTTACATTTATCTGTCCCTCTTTTCTCCTTTCTCTCTTTCCTCCTTTCCCTCTTTTCTCCTTTCCCTCTTTCCTCATTTTCCCCCTCATATCTTCTCGCCATCTTCCTGTTACCCTAGTTCCCTGTTATTCCTTGTTCTCCCTGTTTTACCTTCTTTTTCCCAGGCCCAGTCTTATGACGTCATGTAAACTCTGACTTCATGAGTGACGTCATGGGAGTGACATCATCGTGACAGCTGTGTCATCATCAGCAATGCAATTACTGAAAGTTAAAGTAACAAACTGTCTTTAAAAGTCTAAGAGGATGTAGTTTGGATGGGGGAAGAGATTGCTCGTATTAACATTTTTTTTAATTATTAATTTCGTTGATTTTATTGTTGTTAGTGTTAGTGTTCTTACTGTTGTTACTATTATTATTATTATTGTTATTATTATTATTATTATTATTATTATTATTACTGTTGTTATTTTTATTGTCATCATCAGTATCTATGTTGTTATTATTATTGTTATTATTAGTATTATGATCATCATCAATATTATAGTTATTAGACGTAGTAGTAGTAGTAGTAGTATCGTTCCACAGTCCAGTCCACCGTATTCGAACGCACCTCCCCTTCCCTCTCCCCCCCCCTCCCATTATCCTCCCTAACCTCACTCCCTTCTCGTCCTCCACGATGCCCCCCCCCACACCGCCCTCTCGATAAGTTGTACTCCCGAGTTGCAGCAACTCCATCCAGTCCCCATGCGAAACACGATGCCCGGGGTCGCTCTGCGGTGAGGCTGTGGGCGGCGGGCTGTGGGCGGCGGGCGGAGAGGGAGGATAAAGGAGAGGGAGAGGGAGAGGAAGAGGAAGGATAAAGGAGAGGGAGAGGAAGAGGAAGGATAAAGGAGAGGGAGGGGAAGAGGAAGAGGAAGGATAAAGGAGAGGGAGAGGAAGAGGAGGGAAGAGGAAGAGGAAGGATAAAGGAGAGGGAGAGGGAGAGGGAGAGGAAGAGGAAGGAGAGGGAGAGGAAGAGGAAGAGGAAGGATAAAGGAGAGGGAGAGGAAGGAGGTGGGGGAGGGGAAGGTTGAAGAAAGATAGGGGGAGGGAGAGATGGAGGAAGGAGGTGAGGGAAGGGAGCGAAGAAGGAAGGGAGGGGAGGGTGGAAGGTGGTGGGAAGAAAGGGAATGGAAAGAGAAAAGGAAAGAGGAGAGGGAAGAAGAGAGGGGGCGGAGGTAGGAGATTTGGGGGGAGGGGTGGAGTGGTGGGTAGGGAGAAGGGTAGGATGAAAAGAAGGGGGGCTAAAGGAGAGAGGGAGAGGCAGAGACAGAGAGAGAGAGGAGATAGGAGATAGGAAAAGAAAGGAGGACGAAGGGAGGGAGTGGGGAGGATAGAAAAAAAAAACATACGGAACGAGAAGAAAAAGAGAGAATATGTGAGCAAGAGATAGATGAGAGCCAGCATAAAATAACGAGTCGCGCGCGGGTGGGAAGACATAGAAAATTACTGATAATCATAATAACCATGTTGGTTATTAACTTCATCATCTTATCTCATCTCTCGTTGTGATTATGGTCCATGATAGTGCTACTACTACTGTTGTTATAATTGTTATTATTATTTTATTATATTATTATTGTTATTATTATCATCATCATCATCATCATTATTATAATTATTGTTAATGTTATTGTTTTTGTTATTTATATTACTATTACTAATATTGCTAGTTATTATTTTTTTATTCTCCTCCTCCTTCTTTTTCTTCTTATTATTATACTACTACTACTACTACTACTACTACTACTACTACTACTACTACGGTACTGTTATGATTTCTTATCAATATCATCATTATTATTATTATTCTGATTATCAATACAATTGTCCTTATCCCTCTCTCTTCCACCGAGTTATCCATCCGTTATCGACTCCTGTTCATCGCCAACATTATCCTCAATATCCTCGTTGCCAGAGTTACGATAATGCCGTGCTCGCTCTCGCTGGTGTCCCGTCTCTGCTTATCTTGTTCTGGTGTATTAGGAGGGCGATGCCAATCTGATCTCTATCGCGCGGGGACACAAGGGCGAGAGTGGCAACGTCGCTCGGGAATTGCTTGTTGCTTCCTGCTTGCGACTGGGTGGGAGACGCGGAGAGGAGGTGGGCGGAGGAGGAGGAGGTGGAGGAGGGGAGGAAGGAAATGAAGGGGAATTGGAGGTAGATGTAGGAAAGAAGGTAGAGGAAGAACGCGAGATAGAGGAACGGGAAGACAGAGAGAGAGAGAGAGAGAGAGAGAGAGAGAGAGAGAGAGAGAGAGAGAGAGAGAGAGAGAGAGAGAGAGAGAGAGAGAGAGAGAGAGAGAAGGAAAAGAAAAGAGAGAGGGAGAAAGAAAGAGGGAGAGAGAGAGAGAGGGGGGGGAGAATGAATGCGTAGGACAGCACTTCCTGACTCGTTCATTCTCATTAACTTTGACTTCTCGCTTAACTTCAGGTTTATTTCTTGTCCTCCCCCTTTTCTCTTTCTTTTTCTCTCTTTCTCTATTTCTCTCTTTCTCTCTACTCCCCTCCCTCCCTCCTCTTCTCTCTCTCTCCTTCTTTCTCTCTTTCTCTCTCTCTTTCTCTCTTTCATTATCTCTCTTTCTCTCTTTCATTATCTCTCTTTCTCTCTCTCTCTCTTTCTCTCTCTCTCTTTCTCTCTCTCTCTCTCTCTCTCTCTCTCTCTCTCTCTCTCGCTCTCGCTCTCTATCTCTTTCTCTCTGCCTCTTGCTCTCTATCTCTTGCTCTCTGTTCCCCTCCCTCCTCGTCTCTCTCTTGCTCTCTATTTCCCTCCCTCCTCTCTCTCTCTCTCTCTCTCTCTCTCTCTCTCTCTCTCTCTCTCTCTCTCTCTCTCTCTCTCTCTCTCTCTCTCTCTCTCTCTCTCCTCCCCTCCCTCCCTTCTCTTCTCTCTCTCCCCTTCTTTCTCTCTCTCTCTCTCTTTATCTCTTTCTCTCTCTTTATCTCTTTCTCTCTCTTTATCTCTTTCTCTCTCTTTCTCTCTCTCTCTCTCTCTCTCTCTCTCTCTCGCTCGCTCTCTCTCTCTCTCTCTCTCTCTCTCTCTCTCTCTCTCTCTCTCTCTCTCTCTCTCTCTCTCTCTCTCTCTCTCTCTCTCTCTCTCACTCTCTCTTGCTCTCTATCTCGTTCTCTCTATTCCCCTCCCTCCTCGTCTCTCTCTTGCTCTCTATCTCGTTCTCTCTATTCCCCTCCCTCCTCTTCTCTCTCTCTTTGTCTCTATTTCTCTTTCTCTCTCTACTCCCCTCCCTCCTCTTCTCTCTCTCTCTTTGTCTCTCTTTCTCTTTCTCTCTCTACTCCCCTCGCTCCCTCCTCTTCTCTCTCCTCTCCTTTCTCTCCCCATTCCTCCCTCTCTCTCCCCGTCCCCCTTTCTCTCCCCATCCCTCCCCCTCTCTCTCTCCTTCCCCCTTTCTCTCCTTCCTCTCTCTCCCCATCCAACAGAACGAGGAGAAGGAAGAGAAAATGGGGGAAGGCGGATGTTTATGCATGTGATGTTATTCGCAAACTGTGTATCTACGGTGTTGATTTGCAATTTGGATTTTTCTTCTCCTTTTTCCTTCTTTTTTTGGCCTTTTTTCTTCTGTTTCTTCCTCTTCTTCCTATTGTTGTTCCTATTGTTCTTTTTAATTTTCTTCTTCTTCTAATGGCTCTTCTTCTTAATATTATTATTCCGCTTCTTCTTTTCTTCTTCTCCTTCTTCTTCTTCTTCTTCTTCTTCTTCTTCTTCTTCTTCTTCTTCTTTTTATATGTTTTCTTCTCCTGTTTCTGTGTCCGGCTTCTCGCGTTTGTTTATTCATCTGTTCTCCAGTTTTATTTTTTATTATTTATTTTTTTGAGGGATTCTTTGCCTGTGTGAAGGCTGTTCTGTTTTTCGTTTGTCTCCCGTATTTGTTGCCCGTTTCTGTATTTCTCCCTCTCTCTATTTGTCTGTTTGTCTCTCTTTCTTTTTCTCTCTCTATTTTATTTCTGCCTGTTATTCTCCCCATTCCTTCTTCCCCATCTCTCTCCTTCCCTTCCTTGCGCTCTCTCTTTCCTTCCCTCCCTGCCCCTTCCTCTCTATCCTCCACTCCCATTCTACTCCCCTTTCTCTCTCTCTCTCTTCTCTACTCCCTTTTCCTCCCCCACCTCTCCTTTCCTCCTCCTCCTCCTCCTCCTCCTCCTCCTCCTCCTCCTCCTCCTCCTCCTCCTCCCCCCCCCTCCTCCTCCCCTACGTCCAACCCCCTCCACCTCCCCATATCCCTCTTCCCTACCTCCCTCCCTCCCCCCTCTCTTCTTGTACTCCATATCCCCCTCCCCCCTCCCCATCCCCCTCCCCCTCCCCTCCGTTTCACCATCTTTCCTTGGTGTTTGTTTACGTGGTTTTATGGTCTTTATCGGGCCTTGTTTACCTGCGGAGTCTTAGTCATCGAGAGGTAATTAATATCCGCTGGCAGGTGATAAGGGACGGAGATGCTGGGGGGAGGGGGGAGGGGGTGGATGGATGGGAGCGAAGGAAGAAAGAAAGAAGGAGGGATGGAGGGATGGAGGGATGGAGGGAGAGACGTCATTATCTCTCTCTCTCTCTTTCTCCCTTTTTCTCCCTTCCTCTCTCCCTTTCCCCTTCTCGCCCCACCTACTACCACTTTTCCATTTATCCCTCTCTTCCTCTTCTTCCGTCCCTCAGTTTCTCCCCCCCTCCCTCCCTCCTTTTCCTCCCTTTGCTCACCCCGC
>BOPN01003268.1:32500-42500 GCA_017312705.2 Penaeus japonicus | reverse complement strand
GTGTGTGTGTGTGTATGTGTTTGTGTGTGTGTGTACATATGTGTGTGTGTGTGTGTGTATGTGTGTGTGTGTGTGTGTGTGTGTGGAAGAGAAGAGAAGAGAAGAGAAGAGAAGTGAAGTGAAAGTTAGGAGGAGAGAAGGAAGTAGAAAAAAATAATGGAGAAAACAAAACTAGAGTAAGGTCAGCGAGCGAGAGAGAGAGAGAGAGGAAGTGAGGAAGTGAGGAAGTCAGAGAGAGAGAGAGTAGGAAGTGGCTGGCCCTCTGCCCGTCTCCGGAGTTCTTGCGCCTGTTTCGCGTGCTTGTGCGCTGGCGTCGGCGCTCGCGAGGGAAGTGGAAGAGGTGGAAGTGGGGGGGGGGGGTGGAGGAGAAGGGAAGAGGTTGAAATAGAACAGGGGGTTGTGGAAGTGGAGGGAGAAAAAAGTGATTGAGGAGGTGGAAGTGGGAAAGAAGTGGTATAAGGGAGTGGAGGGCGGGGGGGTAGTAGTAGAAGTGTAGATGTGATGAAAGTGGAGGAGGAGGAAGGAAAGGAGGAAATGGAGATGGGACAGATGTTGGGAGTGGAGAAGGAGAAAGAAGAGGAAGAGGAAGAGGAGGAAGTGTTTTTGTTGGTTGTGATTGCTGTTATCATTATCATCATCATCAAGTACATTGCAATTATTGCTATAATTGTTGCTACAAATATTACCATTATAATTATCAGCGATGATTTCGCGATGATCTCCATCACCATCATTATCCTCGCCATCAGATTTGCGTCCGTTATGATCACGCCCATCACATTATTTTTATCTTTAGCGAAAGCAATCCTTTCCGTCACCGCCAACCCACCAACCCACCACCGCCACTTATCACACCCGAAAAGAGAGAACGCAAGTGAACACCAAAATAGAAATTAACCGCATGACAAAGCATCCACAACCGCGGCGGGATAACAGGAGGAGACATCGTTGCCACATCGTTGCCATAGCCGCAGTGCCAGGCTCCGGCATAGGGCGGACGGGTCGGGTAGGCCTGCCCGGCGCCCACACTCTTGCCAAATTCTGCCGGGGTGGCAAAGGAGGGCGCAGGGGTAGGGGGAATGGGTATGGGGAATGGGGAATGGGTTATGGGTACGGAGGGGGCACTGGGTATAGGACGAGGGGGCTGGGAATGGGAATGGCTAATAGACACTGAGTATAGGGCGCAGGGGGTAGAGAATGGGGTATGGGTAATGGGTGTAGGAAGGGATGCGAATACGTGGAACTGCAAGGAGTTTGAATAAATAAAGATTTTCATTTTTATGAGCTTTGATAAGAGTTAATTTTGTTTGACAGGTTTATCTTAACTATAATTTTATATATTATACTTTTATTTTTGCCTATTTCCAACCTTTCTCCGTATTTAGATCAACGCTTTAGTTTAGTTTTGATTAACTTTAAAACCTTTTTTTTATTCTTTTTTAATTTTAACTTTAATTGATCTTATCTTACCTCTTATTTGTGAAGCTTATTGCGAAAAAAATAATTACTCTAGCCCTTAATTTGAAAGCCGCCCCATTCTCGTTCTACTTCCGCCAACCGTTCGTTAATGAGTCCCGCCGTGGTAGCAAGACCAGTCATTGAAACCCTGTTGCGCAACCAGGCCAGCTTGTCTTTTAATTATTAAGTTGATTATTCTAATCAGTTAAATTTAGTAATGGCTCGCTCTTTGTTTCTTGTTTTTTGTTTTTTATTCGTTTTCTTCCATGCAAAACAGATGTTATTTGAAGTGTTTGGTTTAAGTTACGTTGGGTTTGATTGATATTTTGCAATGGCTCTATTATTGGTATCATACTTATCTATCGGTCTGTCTGTATGTGTACGTGTGTGTGTTTGTAATCTATATATGCATGTAGGTATGTCTTTGTTCGTATGTATATGAGTTCTTGCGTGAGTGAGTCAGTGTGTGTGTTTGTGTGTGTGTGTGTGTGTGTGTGTGTGTGTGTGTGTGTGTGTGTGTATGTGTGTATGTGTGTGTGTGTGTGTGTGTGTGCGCGCATGTGTGCGCGTGTGTATGTATGTATGTACGTGCGTACGTATGCGTGTGGAGAGAGAGAGAGAGAGAGAGAGAGAGAGAGAGAGAGAGAGGCAGAGAGAAGGAGAGAGAAAGAGACAGACAGACAGACAGAGACAGAGAGGGAAAGAGAGAAAGAGACAGACAGACAGAGACAGAGAGGGAAAGAGAGAAAGTGGGAGAGTGCGAAAGAGAAAGTGTTAATGAGGAAGAAAGAGAGAAACATGTGTTCTGAGAGCAGTTGTCACATGATACAACATCGATATAAACTTCTGGCAGAGATTATGCATAAGCATATTGATACATACTTAACACGCAAAGTTTCTATTGCTCCGAAACTATTCATACGTTGCTATTATTATTTTTTTTATTATATATATATATTTTTTAACTTTTACTTTAAAGTTTCACCTTCCAAAAGTTTATCCAAAAAATAAGAAAGATAAGAGAAATTATGGAATTAGAATAAGGAAAGTCAATATATAGACGGAGAGGTTGAAGAGACAGGGAGAGTGATGCAGAGTTGGGTTTGAGAGTGACGGACGAATTCGAAGAGAAGTGACACGAAGTTCCTCTTGTGAGTTTATGATCTTGTTTTTCCCTCCCCCCCTTCTCTCATCTCTCTCTTTCTCTTTCTTTTTTCCCTCTCTCATCTCTCATCTCTCTTTCCCACACCTCTCTCTCTCTCTCGCTCGCTCGCCCGCTCGCTCACCTCCTTGTTTACGCCGTCACTCTTAAAAGGTATTTGGCGCAGGCTCAGAGTCCTCAATTAAGGGTCCTCACGGCGTCGTAAACCAATGGGGATTTCGCCCTTATCGCCGGAGACAGCCACGCGGACGGGCCGGATCCGCGCTCTTTTTTGAAATGTCCGATGCTTGAGCGTGCCTCTGATTTCCTTCGTTCGCGGCTCTTCGTTTCTTCTTTTCTTTTCTTTCTCCTTCTGCCTTTCCTTCTTCTTCTTCTTCTTCTTTTTCTTCCTATCTTTTCTTCTCCTTTTGCTCTTTTTCTTCTTCTTCGCCCCTTCTTCTTCTTCTTCTTCTTCTTCTTCTTCTTCTTCTCTTTCTTCTTCTTTTCTCCTCCTTCTTTTGCTCTTCTTCTTCTTCTTCTTCTTCTTCTTCTTCTTCTTCTTCTTCTTCTTCTTTGCCCCCTCTTCTTCTTCTTCTTCTTCTTCTTCTTCTTCCTATCCTTTCTTCTTCTTTTCTCCTCCTTCTTTTGCTCTTCTTCTTCTTCTTCTTTGCCCCCTCTTCTTCTTCTTCTTCTTCATCGCCTTCTTTTCTCCCTCTTGTTCTTCTCCTTTCCTACTTTCCTCTCCTTTGGTATCACATCTTTCTCCTACTCCTATAGTTTCATTCCACGGTTGCTTCCTCTCTTTCTCTGTCACTTGTTGTTTTGTTAACGTAATTAGTATCCGTACTTTCATTGTTGTTGTTATTGTATTATTACTACTTTGATTATTATTATTGTCTTTATTGTTGTTAGTGATGTTGTGCATTACCATTATTTGATTATTATCTATAACCATTATTGTTATTAGAACGATTTTCAATTCGCTAATTTCCCACCTCTGTTTCCTTCTCGTTTGCCTTTCTTTCCTTCTTTCTTTAATTCGTTCTTTCCTTCCTTCTTTCTCCAGTAGGTCTTATATCCCCTATTTATTATCTTTGTTACATTTATTGTTTTCTTATGTTTAGACATTGAGAGAGAGAGAGAAGAGAGAAGAGAGAAGAGAAGAAGTAAGAGATGGTAGGAATGAAATAAAGTAATAAGAGGGTGTAACAGGAGGAGGGCAGAGAGGAGGAGGAATTAGGTAAAAAGAAGAGGGAAAGAAATGGGTAAAAAAGAAAAAAAATCGAAGGAAATTCTATATAAAAAATAGTGTAACAGGAGGAGGGGGAAGATAGATGGGGGAGGGAGGAGAGGGATGGGGAGGAGGAGGGGAAAGAGGAGCCAGTGGGGGTTGGTGAGGGGGGGAGGGGAGGGGGAGAGGGGAAAGAGCAGGATAAGCAAGGGTTTGTTGAACTCATTAGAATCAGGCCACGTTGGGGAGAGGGGGGGGGGGGGGTAAGAGAGGGTGAGAGCGAAGTTCGGGCGTCGAGGGTGATGCTTGGAGATTTCGTGCTCTTTGTTTTTTTCCGTTTTTTCTTCTTCTTTCGGTATCCCCCTTTTTTTTTTCTTTCTTTCTTTCTTTCTTTCTTTCTCTTTCTTTTTTTCTCTTTCTCTCTCTCTTTCTCTCTCTCTTTTTCAGTCACTCTCTCCCTCTCTCTTTCTCTTTCTGTCTCCTTTTTAACCCATTTTCTCTCATTCTCTATCTCTCCCTTTTCTCCCCTGTTATATCCGTTCCTTCTTACCCGCACTCGCTCTCTCGCCGGATATGTCAGCGAGTGTCTCTGTCGCTCTTTCTCTGCCTCATTCAACCACCCGCTCTCGTGGGCGGTTTCTGCGACACCTGTTACTATGAATACCGACGGTGCTTGTGCTGCCTTCGAGGGGGTTGGTTTTTGGTGGCGGTCGCGGAGAGGCGTCTTCTGGGATACGGTTTCTCTTTCTTTCTCTCTCTCTCTCTCTCTCTCTCTCTCTCTCTCTCTCTCTCTCTCTCTCTCCCTCTCTTCTTCTGGTTAATGGTGTTAGTGTTGTTGATGTTTAGGTGGTTATGATGGTGTTGCTGGTGGTGTTACTGATGCTGTTGTTGTGGTTTTAGTGGTTATGGTGTTGGTACCATTGATGTTGTGGTGTGGTGGTGGTGGTGGTGGTGGTTATCATCACCAACATACACATATTGTCAATTAGTATGTTTTTTTCCATCGTGTTGTCTTTAATGAATATTGCTCTTGTCATCAGAATCCACTCATTGTTCCTCTGTCATAGGAATTCCTTTTTCAGCAGTTGTGGTAGTCACTGTTTTTATTTTTATTGTTTTCTTTATTATCATTGTTGTGATTTTGATTATTATTGCTTTACTATTGCATTTTTTTAATGATTGTCATTGATGTTATCATCTTCATTATTATCATTATCATTATCATTGTAATTATTATCATTATCATTATCATTGTAATTATTATCATTTTTATCATTGCCCTTCTTATTGTTGTTATCACCATTCTTCTTATTATCTTTATCATGATTATTATCTTTCTCATTTTTATCCCCCCGCTCCCTCCCTCCCCCAGGACTGTCCCAGTACGCCACCTTCGGGCCGGACGAGGACTTCCCGCTGCCGCCTCCCGACGAGGGCCCGCCGCCCCCGTCGCCGCCCTCGCCCGTCTCGTCCTCCTACTCGGAACTCCGCCGCGCCACGCCCACCGCCGGCGCCCACCACAACGGCGGCGCGCACGTGGCCACCAGCATCGCCGCCACGCCCACCGCGGTCCAGGGCGGGCCCGTGGGCGTGGGCGTCGGAGGAGGAGGAGGCCCCGGCTCCAACTACGGGACCTACGCTCCAGGCTCGCACACGGTGAGTAGGCGAGTGGATGGGCGAGTGAGTGAGGGTGTGGCTGGCGCGAGTGGCTCAGGAAGCTAGTGAGTGAGTGAGTGGGGTTGAGGTCGGTCTGTTGTGAGGTGATTGGCGGCGCTGTCGGTCGGATGAGGGAAAGGAGAGAGAGAGAGAGAGAGAGAGAGAGAGAGAGAGAGAGAGAGAGAGAGAGAGAGAGAGAGAGAGAGAGAGAGAGAGAGAGAGAGAGAATGAGGGAAAGATAGACAGAGAGAGAGAGAGAGAGAGAG
The DNA here is from genome assembly GCA_017312705.2 of Penaeus japonicus. Lineage (NCBI taxonomy): Eukaryota > Metazoa > Arthropoda > Malacostraca > Decapoda > Penaeidae > Penaeus > Penaeus japonicus. Next base: position 36,748 of record BOPN01003268.1, on the reverse strand, counting down.
AGAATGAGAGAGAATGAGGGAAATATAGACAGAGAGAGAGAGAGCGAGAGTGAGAGCGAGAACGACCCATGAGAATGAGAAAAAGACAGACAAAACAAGAGAAAGAGACAGAGAGATCGATCAAAATCCAAACTAAGCTTACATAACAACCCATTCGCACGCCCACCAAAAATCCCCGGGGGGAGGTGCCAAGCGGCCGAATTTCCATTGATTTACGAGCGCCACGCAAACCGCCCAGGCATGAGGAATGGCATGAGAGAACCCGCCCGCCCGCCCGCCCTCAACAGGCCAGCTCATTATGCCAGCCGCATGCCCTTTGTACCAGTGGTCATTCCTATCAAAAGCCCGGCATGGCGAGAAGCCGTAAGAAAGCCAGGATAAACAGAGGGGGATTGTGGTCTTTTAGGGGAGGGATGGGGGGGGGGGGGGGGGGGGGGGGGGGGGGGAGCTGGCGGTGGAGGATGCGGGGTTTTGACTTCGAGGGTGAGGAGGAGGGAGAGGGGTAAGGCGAGGGAAAGGGAGAGAGAGGAGAGTAAGAGGCAGGTAGCCGGAAGAAGGAAAGGTGTAAGAGAGGAATGTATCGTTAGAAGGCTAGGGAAGCGAGGTTGATACAAGGAAAATACTCCCTCCCTCCTCTTCTCTCTCTTTCTCTCTTTCTCTCTCTCTCTCTCTCTCTCTCTTCTCTCCTCTCTCTCTCTCTCTCTCTCTCTCTCTCTCTCTCTCTCTCTCTCTCTCTCTCTCTCTCTCTCTCTCTCTCTCTCTCTCTCTTTCTTTCTTTCTCCCTCCCTCCCTCCCTCCCTTCCTCTCTCCCTCTCTCCCTCTCTCCCTCTCTCCCTCTCTCCCTCTCTCTCTCCCTCTCTCTCTCTCTCCTCTCTCTCTCTCTCCTCTCTCTCTCTCTCTCTCTATATATATATATATATATATATATATTTTATATATATATATATATATATATATATATATATATATATATATATATATATATATATATATATATATATATATATATATATATATATATATATATATATATGTGTGTGTGTGTGTGTGTGTGTGGAGAGAGCGAGAGAGCGAGAGCGCGTGTTTGTGTGTGTTGTAGGAGCGAAATAGGGAGCGAGTGTCATGACGTATATAGGCCGATTCAAGGTAGCGTGGCGCGTCCAAGTAAGGCCAGGTAAGGCCCTTCTCCTCTCCTCCCCTCTCCTCCTCCCCCTCCTCCCCTCTCCTCCTTTTCCTTACCTTTCCCCCCCTTCCCCCCCTTCCCCAGTGCCGAACACGTGGGTGTCTGTACGCGAGCCATGTGCGAGTGTGCGTATATGGCGATGGTGCACCGTGTATGGCTGTGTGTGTACGCGTTTCTGTCTCTGTGTTGGGCGTTGTTTTACTTTTTCAATAATATATATTTTTTGTTTTATATCAGTCGCGTTGAAACATATTTCTTTGCATCTGTCCCTGTTTCAGTATCGTAGATAAAACTCTATTTCGACAGCAAGTTAATACGGAAATAATACCAGCAGAACGCCATACTCCACCAACGCAACACACAAGATGCAAAAGCAACAGCAAAAGAGACATAGTAGCGACACCCTACCGCATAAACGATCCCACATGCAGATGAAGCCAAGGCGCTGGCCATAATTGACAGATTGATTTTCAAAATACGATTAGATGAATCGCGTTACGTAAAGGACAGCGGGTCGGAAGGCTACGGAGTAAGGCTGACACACCCATTCAGTCAGACCTAAATGCTCTTGACATTCGGATGTTGAGAGGGAAGGGAAGGAAGGGGATGGAAGGGAAGGGAAAGAGAAGGGAAGGGAAAGGGAAAGGGAAAGGGAAAGGGAAGGGAAGGAAGGGGATGGAAGGGAAAGAGAAGGGAAGGGAAATAAAAGGGAAGGGAAGGGAAGGAAGGGAAAGAGAAGGGAAGGGAAGGAAGGGGATGGAAGGGATAGAGAGGGGTAGGAAAGGAAAGAGAAGGGAAGGGAAAGGGAAAGGGAAGGGAAGGGAAGGAAGGGAAGGGGAAGGGAAAGGAAAGAGAAGGGAAGGGAAGGGAAGGAAGGGGATGGAAGGGAAGGGAAGGGAAAGAGATGGAGATCGAGAGAGAAAGAGGAGGGGGACTAGGGTAGAGAGGGTAGATAAACGGATGAATGAAGGAATGGGGTGGAGGTTGAGAATAAATCATGATGATAGCCTGGTGATGATAGTGATGGGGATGAGTGTGACGGGTTTTCGAGAGGTGACGTCATCGCATTGCTTAACATTGCTCTGCATCGCTTGGCCTCTTTTTGAATATGGGAAAAGAGAGAGAGAGGAGGGGGGAGGAGAGAGAGGAGAGGAGAGGAGGGAGGGGGTAGGAGGAGAGGGAGGGAGGGAGGGAGGGAGGGAGGGGGGGGGGGGAGGGGGGAAGGAGGGAGCGAGAGCGGGAGCGAGCGCGAACGAACGTGTGGCACAGATAAAGCCCTAGAGAAAGAGAGCAAATGAGAGAAAGAGATACACAGAAACGAAGATGTCAAGAAGTCGATGTGCCCGGATTCAAGGCTCAGACAAGGGGGGGGGGAGCGGGGCGGGGCGGACAGACCGTGTCCTTATAGGGTCATCTTGGCACCCTTCCCCATCGCCCCGCCTCCCCCTTACCCCCCTCCTCTCTTCCTCTCTCCTCTCTTCTCCCATTCCTCTATTCCTTTACTCCTTTATTCCTCTTTTCATCTTTTCCTCTTTTCATCTTTTCCTATCTCCCTCTATGCCTTTCTCCCTCTATTCCTCTTTTCCTTTCTCCCTCTATTCCTCTTCTCCTTTCTCCCTATATTCCTCTTCTCTTTTCTCCCTATATTCCTCTTCTCCTTTCTCCCTCTATTCTTCTTCTCCTCTCTCCCGCTATTCCTCTATTCCACTCTTTATCTCTTCCTCTCTTACTTTCGTACTATCCCCCTCGCCTCTCCTCCTGTCCCCCTCATCTTTTACACAAACTCTCTCTCTCCTCTTTCCCCTCTCCCTCTCTTTCACTGTCCCTCTCAAAATCTCCGCCTCTTTCTCTCTTCCTCTCTTCCCCTCTCCCCCTCTCCCACTCTCCCAGTCTTGTCCCCTCTACTCTTCCGCTCCCCCCCTCTCTCTCTTTCTCCCTCCCTCTTCTTCAAACCGTGGGCGTTCGTGTACATGTGTATGTGTGTGTATGTGTGTATGTGTGTGTGTGTGAGAGAGAGAGAGAAAGGAAGAGAGAGAAAAAGAGAAAAAGTGATAGAGAGAACCAGATAACGAGAAAGACGCAGGCATATAGAAAGAGAGAGAGATAGCTTACAAAAATCCACAAATAGGCAAGGTACCTGCTATGTACGAAGTGACAACATTCACCGTGGTTTACGAAATGTATCAAATTCATATAATATATATTACGAAATAATCATAATGCTGTTAATGAAAAGTAGAAAGAAGTAATTAAGCATTAAAATAACAAATATGCAAAATAGGCTTTTCATTGCCATTAGTAGTTAATTATTGAACCTATCAAAGTTACGTAAGAAGTTTATTCATCTTTCTCTCTCTCTCTCTCTCTCTCTCCCTCCCTCCCTCCCCCTCTCTCTCTCTCTCTTTCTCTCTCTCTCTCCCCTCTCCCCTCTCCCTCCCTCCCCCTCCCTCTCCTCTCCCTCTCTCTCTCTCTCTCTCTCTCTCTCTCTCTCTCTCTCTCTCTCTCTCTCTCTCTCTCTCTCTCTCTCTCTCTCCCTCCCTCTCTCTCTCTCTCTCTCTCTCCTCTCTCTCTCTCTCTCTCTCTCTCTCTCCCCCCCCCCTCTCTCCCTCTTTCTCTCTCTCTCTCTTTCTCTCTCTCTCTCTTTCTCTCTCTCTCTCTCTCTCTCTCTCTTTCTCTTTCTTCTTTGTCTCTTCTTTCTTGTCTTTGCAATTGCTTTATGTGACTATATGTGTGGATATCTATTTACCTATCTGTATAAGTATGTGTGTGTATATGTATTATATATATATATATATATATATATATATATGATATTTTATCTTTCTCTAACTATTGCTCTTACACCGACTCAATTTTTCTCTCGCTCTTCATCACTCACCCCTATTTAATCTTTCAATCGTCTTGTTTGTGTCTGTCAGTTTTCCTCTCCCTACCCCCCTTTTTCCCTTCGGTTTACCCTGCCCCCCTCTCCCCCCTGTGCGCGAGCGGCCTTTGATACACATCCACACAGGTGTCATGTCTACAGATGTTTATGTGCACCGATATGTTCGAGCGAGGCAGGTCAC
>BOPN01003268.1:7500-12500 GCA_017312705.2 Penaeus japonicus | reverse complement strand
TGTCCAGTAACTGAAATATGTTTTTATCCTACTTTATACCCATTGTTTTTACAGTACTAAGAAGAGTATGAGCATATTTAATTGTTTTCTTTATTATTCCAGTTCTTGTTCTCAAGTAGTACTGAAAAAGACTAAGCAATAAGTTTTGTTTAGATTCATATGTGAAATTCATTTATTTTAAGAAATCACTTATTTTTCAAGGAATGAGTTCAGTTCAGTTCAGACAGATATGCGAAGACGTCGCTTCGCCCGGGCTATATGCTCAAGGCGGCCCGGCCTCTGCCAGCTATGAGTGCTGACTCATCTTTCAAGGAATGATGTTCATCATTTGCTCATTATAATTTTGCCTTAGATGTTCATCATTTGTTCATTGTAATTTTTGTTATGTTTGTCTTTCATTAACCTTATCAGGATGGGACTTATTTTCACCTACTCCTGCTCCCGCCGGGAAGATAACAAATGCGCAACATTTCGTGCCGGGGTGTTCTGCCGCTGCAAGGGGCCACACGGAACCTCTCAGAGCATTTTTCACCCACCTTATTTTTATGGTTTGCATGATTGCATCTACAATGTAAAGGCACAGAAAAATATTGCCACTTTCAGAGTTATTTTATTAAAAAAACACGTTACAAAAATGCTCTTCAAATGTTACTTTACTGAACTTTGCCAATATTCTTCACTTCTATGTGAAAATACCAATGGAAAGTGAAAGCAATCTTTCAGTGGGGCAACAAAAATGTGTTTTATACTCATTTTTTAAAATCAAAACAAAAAGAATATAAATACATGTACATACATGTACATGTTCCTCATGGCGTGACGTGATGTGATGTGATGTGATATCACAGGTAATCAACAAATTGAAGAAGTATTACATTATAATTTATTTTATTTTATTGTATTTGTTGGCCAATCACATTTGAATTTGACTCAGATCTTTTTATTCAACCAGTCAAGAAGCAGAAATTACCATGATGTCATCAACATCACTTAGTGTTCTGTGACTTAATTTTTTAAAAAGTTTTATCACATTTTATGATATTGAAACACCTTATGAAATTATGAAAAATTATTATATTTAACAACAATCTAGCATTTTATTGCTGACATTTCAGCACGTCACAACCTCCCCACCCAGAACTGCAAGAACATGCAAGTCTCAGGATGCCACCCGGGTTCAGGGATATTTTTCAACCACATGATGGGACGTCAACCAGCATGAATGGGTTAAAATGAAGATAAATGACGATAAGAAAAGTAATAGTATTTTTCAAATTATTATTATACACTAAATGTAGTTACAGAAAACTTATAACATTTAACAGAACTCTGCAAATATTCTTATCTAAGATACACCTATTTCAAGATATATATATGGAAGTGAAAGCTGTAAAGACAAATAGAAAACGGGTATCGGCTTTACACACAAACTCCCTTGTGCAAATTGGGATAGTGCCTATTTCAAAAGCTTTTTTCTTGGCATGTGAAGACCTGAAGTAGATGCCCTTCAGAATTTCTGAACACGGACTGCAGCGTAGACTCAAACCCATGCACTTGGAGACCCTCCTGAGCCCCAGCTACATGTGTTACTACTACACCACAATGGCCCTCAGAAGAGAAACAAGGAAAATAAAACCCCCCAAAAAATACATGGCAAAGTTTCTGATGTGCAAGTAAAAGAAGACAAGTGGGCTGAAAAGCCAGAGAAAAGCCAGCAGAGCCTCTACCCCTCCCCACATTTTTTTTTAATGCATGAAAAATAATTCATATGCCAATAGGATGAATGAGGGGGAATATCTATAATAAATTTCACGTTTTACATTGCTTTGTTCATAATTCTTTATTCTTATAACACTAGTATACCTGTATGCAATGAATGTATATACATTATTTGTAGTATCATTAAGATGTCTGAATTGTGTACAATATCTTAGAAAAGTCATGAAAAAAGTTGTATCCTGGGACAAGGGTGACCAATAAAGCAATCCTCCGCATACTTATATGTGGGAGGGGTTGGTAGCCTAGCGATGCCACTACACATTGGTGTACATAAAATATCATAGTCACTTTATGAAATCTTGAAGGTATATACACTGCTAATGCATATATACAGCTCTGGCAGCCCACAAAATGTAAAAGATGTTTATAATTTTTTATTACTATTTTGTTGCTTTTCATTACTCATTTCTGGCTTGAATAAGCTCATTCAATCATTACAGTCTTCAAATAGGCACATAAAACCTAGGTCCTCCTAACTTTTAATAGCATAAGCCCCTTAATCTACCCATTTGAGGTTAATTAAATGGAATGTTTCCACTGATTATTTACCTCACCACCAACAAACCTTGTTTAACTCATTCACGCCGGGGCGATTCTGGCTCTAAATGGTCGGAATGCCGGGGTCTTCAAACACATAAGCCTAATGCCTCGGGATTCTTGGGCACACTAACCACGAGCCTGGGCTGTCTGCTAAATATTTCATTGCCGACGTCTGACCCAAAAACCACGAAACGTGACAGCACGTCAGCCGGTGTGAATGGGTTAAGACAGGGTAACTGACAAAAGATTGCTTATTTCAAACTTATTTTCAAATTGTATTTTTTTTACTGTAACAGCTGTTTACAATAATAAATATTCATGTCATTTTTATTGTCACTTTTCTATTTTCTATCTGTACACAGTACTTACTTCATATTATTCAATAAAGTCCCACTTTTAGTAAAAATACTAAAAATTCTATATTTCCTATAAACTGATAATCTGTCTGATAATTATGAAGGGATATAGCACACACAATCAAATCCCTAAACAACTTTATTTCAAAATGATGGCTTACATGAAAACATTCATGTACAGATTCATACATACATATTAGTAACAGATATTATAAATCTTTGAAACATCTTTAAATCTCACAATTACTTGAACAAATACAAAATCACCAATGTAAATGTATACTGATTTTAAATTAAATAGCTTTAACATAAATATTCAACATTAAAGTTGCTGAAAAAAAGGGAATTTCTTTTTTTACTGCCTATACCTCCCCTACTTTATCCCTGTCCTTCCCTCTCCCTCCCTTACTCCCACTATCTATTTATCTATTCATTAACCATACTGTTTGCCAACTACAGTGGTATCTCTGGTCTCGATGTATCTCAGCTGTTTCTTGCTCATCTTTTTCAGCTTTCGAGCGTCTTTGATCTGCAACGCAAAGGGGGAAAAAGGATGTCGTAAACACGTTGCATGTAAATATCAATATTCAAATATTCTTCACCTTTTACGGGGAAGGATGGAGAAGGGAAGGAGATGGAGTAGTAGGATGAAGAAGAAGAGAAGAGGAAAAGAAGAAGAAGGAGAAGGAGGGAAAGGGAGGGGATGGGGAGGGGGAGGAGGAGAGGATGAGGAGGAAGGAAGAGGAGGAAGAGGAGAGGATGAGGATGAGGATGAGGATGAGAATGAGGATGAGGAGAGGAGAGGGGAGGGGAGAGGAGTAGGGGGAAGGGGAAGGGGAAGGGGAAGGGGAAGGGGAGGGGAGAGGAGAGAAGGAAGTGGAGGAGGAAAGGAGGAGGAGAAGGAAGAAGAGAAAGAAGAGGAAAGAAAAGGAAAAGAGGAGAGGAGAAAGAAGAGGAGAAGAGAAGGGAAGGGAAGGAAAGGAAAGGAGAAGAGGAGGATGGGAGGAAAGAGGAAAGAAGAGAGGAGAGGAGAGGAGAGGAGGGAGAGAAGGAAGAGGAAGAGGAGGAGAAAGAAGGAGAAATTAAATTAAATTAAATTAAATTAAAGGAAAGGAGAGGAGGAGAAAAGGAGGAGAGAAGGAGGAGAGAAGAGGGAGGGGAGGAGAAGAAGAAGAGGGAGAGGGAGAGGAGGAGGAGGAGGAGTAAAAGGAGGAGGAGAGAAGGAGAAGAGGAGAGGAGGAGGAGGAGGAGGAGGAGGAGGAGGAGGAGGAGGAGGAGGAGTAGTAGTAGTAGTAGGAGGAGGAGGGAGAACGAGAGAGAAGAGGAAGAGGAGAGGAGGAGGAGGAGGAGAAGGAGAGAGAGAGATGGAAGTGGAGGAGGAGGAGGAGGAGGAGGAGGAGGAGGAGGAGGAGGAGGAGGAGGAGGAGGAAGAGGAGAGGGAGTGGAGAAGGAGGAGAGGGAGTGGAGAAGGAGGAGGAGGAGGAGGAGGAGAGGGAGAGGGAGGAGGAGGAGGAGGAGGAGGGCGAGGGAGGAGGAGGAGGAGGGGAGGAGGAGGAGGAGGAGGAGAGGGAGAGAGGAGGAGGAGGAGGAGGAGGAGGAGAGGGAGAGGAGGAGGAGGAGAGGGAGGAGGAGGAGGAGGAGGAGGGAGGAGGAGGAGGAGGAGGAGGAGAGGGAGAGGAGGAGGAGAGGGAGAAGAGGAGGAGGAGAGAGGAGGAGGAGAGGGAGAGGAGGAGGAGGAGGAGGAGGAGGAGGAGGAGGAGGGAGGGAGGAGGAGGAGGAGGGAGGAGGAGGAGGGAGGAGGAGGAGGAGGAGGAGGGAGAGGAGGAGGAGGAGGAGAGGGAGAGGAGGAGGAGGAGGAGGAGGAGGAGGAGGAGGAGAGGGAGAGGAGGAGGGAGAGGAGGAGGAGCAGGGAGAGGAGTAAGGGGAAGGGGAAGGGGAAGGGGAAGGGGAAGGGGAAGAGGAGTTGGAGGAGGAAGAAAAGAAGGAGGAGGAGGAAAAGAAGGAGGACGATGACAACTATGCACTTCCGCCAGGAGTCAGGTTTACCTGGCTTCACCTGTTCACCCAATTCCTTTACTTATTTTTTTTCTTAACTCTTTTCTATGACTAATAATAACATCACTATTGTTATCATTGCTATTACTATTGTTGTAATATTAGTAAAAATACTTTAAGTAATAAAAAAAACTATTTCCAAAAATTGAAGGTATGGGTAAAAACGTGAGCTCAGATAGGACTATTAATTGACTCATGGCGACTATGTGATTGTATAACTATAAAAAGAAGAAAAAAAAGAAATAAAAAAATCTATAAACTATATATCTA
>BOPN01003268.1:0-5000 GCA_017312705.2 Penaeus japonicus | reverse complement strand
CCCTTCCTCTGTTGCTTCTTCCTTTTTGTCTTCACTTTTCTCTTCTGCTTTCTTATCTGTTGTGTCCTTAGGAATTTCCTGCTTAGCCGGTGATTCCTGCCTTGGCTTGGGAGATGGAACTGCTTCCTTCTCACCGGGAGAGACTACCTTCTGTTTCGTTGGGGTCTTTGGTTTCAGTTTTGGGGATTTTCCGATCTCTTCCTCCACAGAATCTACTTTCGCTTGATTTTCTTGCTTCTGCTTGGCTGGCGGATTCTGCTTTGGTTTTGGTGATTTCCCCGTTTCTTTCTGAAGAGAGTCTAAGTTCTGCTTGACTGGTGTTTTCTCTTTTAATTTGGGAGTTTTTTCAGGCTCTCTTTTGTTAGAATTTGAGGTCTGTTTGACTGGTGTTTTCTTGTTACTTTCAGGAGTCGTACTTACTTGATTAGTTTGCTCAACTTGGTTCACCTGTTCACTGTGAGTCTGCTTGTCTGTATCTTTATCTGTTGCTATTTCTTCTTGTGGTTTGTTCTCTTCAGCATTTTCATCCAGTCCCACAATGTCTATTTCCTCCTCACTGTCTTCCTCCTTCTTCTCCTTGCTTGGAGTTTGTCCTTTCGATTCTGCCTCCTCTTCCTCATCTTCTTTGATGACCTCCAAACCCTCCGTTTTCTCAGCCACGTCAACAACATCTGCCTGTTCCTCGTCTTCCGCAATGATCTCTAAAGCCTCGGATGCCTTCGTCTCTTTCTCGACATCTGTCTTAGATAAGGACCTTCTCCTTTTGGGCACAACAGGCAGTTCTTGCAGTTCCTCAGATGACTCTCCTTCAAAGGCACCACTGTTCCTTCTCGACCTTCTTGTGGGGGTCTGCACGGCTGGCAGGTCAAGAGAATCACAACCTGAGAGTCTGCGCGATCGTCTGGTTGGTGTCAGAGTTCCAGACAGATCCTCAGGTTCGGCACCAGATAACCTTCGCGATCGCTTTGTTGGCGTCTGGGCGGCTGGGACATCCAAGGAGTCTGCACCAGACACTCTCCGCGACCGTCGTGTTGGCGTGTCGACCGCCGGGACATCCTGGGAGTCTGCGCCTGACAACCTCCTGGACCGTCTGGTTGGGGTCAACACTGTTGGTGTGTCTTGCCTTTCTGCGCCCCCCAGGGACTGTCTCTTCGATTTACTAGACGGAATCTGTAGTTCCTGACCCGAGCTGTCTGAGCTTGAGAGTCTCCTCGACCTCCTCGTAGGCGTAGGAGATCCTGAAGGGTCTAAATCGGTCTGTCTCGTGAGAGCGAGTTTTCTCAGAGACACCACACAAGGGACTGTCTTAGCTTCCTCCTTAGCCTCACCTTCCTCTTTCGTCTTCTTCCCCGGTGTTACCTCTGGCGCACTCTCAGCGTCTGCCCCTCTCTTTCTTGTCACTGGCATTTTGGCTAAACTAAGTCGTGGTTTACCTCCCTCGTACAACGCTCTCCAACCCACCCGACGTCCCACGTGCTGGCCCGACCCGATGTTTACGTCGCTGTGTCCGGCTCGCGTTCTCTAGAAACCAGAGACTAATAAATGTCTAAAGCAATACATTTTTACGTCACAAAGTTTATTTAAAGTACTTAATAAAGGTATTTGAGGCATAACAAATATAGTTTTATCATATCAATATCCTTAAAATAAATTATAGATATAAGTTTATCCGTTACTTGAGCTGTATTTTATATAGAAACAGTTGTAAAAACATGCCTCGCAAAATATCTATATGAAAGATGTAACAATAAAATTATAAATTAATAATTGATATAGATATAAAACAATAAGAAAAATACATGAAGATATATCTAAAGTTGTACAAAAGTTCATCTACTTTCTCATAAGTTCCATCATATCACAGGCCTTGAGATGAAAATAATGTTTTGGACATGAGTAATATAAACCAATACTACTACTACTACTAAATTCATTAATCATAGAAATGCATAAAAGAGATTTAAGCAATATAACGGTCAGGAAAAAAATAAATCCAAATGATATGACGATGAGGCACAAGAAGCATTTTAACAACTAATAAAACCATATCATGGAGTCAATAAAATATATGTATATGTATATATATATATATATATATACACACATAAAGATAAATATATTCATATATACATGTGTGTGGTGTGTGTGTGTGTGTGTGTGTGTGTGTGTGTGTGTGTGTGTGTGTGTGTGTATGTGTGTACATATATATGTGTGTGTACATATATATATACATTTTTCTTCTTAGACTTCTTCAGCCATAAGTCCCCGTGTTAAAAAGCAATCCATCATCTTAGACACCTAAAAGAGGTGGCCAAGAAAAAATAAATCAGAGCAAAATAGTTGAATTCCAAAGGGTATATTTCACACCTCGTCTTCTCTTAACGTATATATCATATATCACTTTTTTATCTGATATATCATATATCATGTTGTTGCTTCCTGTAGTTTCTGCAAATTAACGACTCGAAAAAAGTTTGCACCATTACAAAACAGGGGCAACTCGGGCCGTTTTAACCCCCACTTTCCACCGTTAAAAAGTGTCATTAACACTCGACTTTTTTCTTCTTTTTTATGGGGGGAGAGAAAGGGGACAACGCTTGAGAGTGAGAGGTAGAGAAAGAGAGACAGGAAGAGGGAGAAAGCGAGAGAAAGAGAGAGAGAGAGAGAGAGAGAGAGAGAGAGAGAGAGAGAGAGAGAGAGACAGAGACAGAGACAGGGAGGGACAGAGACAGAGACAGAGACAGAGACAGAGACAGAGACAGAGACAGAGACAGAGACAGAGACAGAGACAGAGACAGAGACAGAGACAGAGACAGAGACAGAGACAGAGACAGAGACAGAGACAGAGACAGAGACAGAGACAGAGACAGAGACAGAGACAGAGACAGAGACAGAGACAGAGACAGAGACAGAGACAGAGACAGAGACAGAGACAGAGACAGAGACAGAGACAGAGACAGAGACAGAGACAGAGACAGAGACAGAGACAGAGACAGAGACAGAGACAGAGACAGAGACAGAGACAGAGACAGAGACAGAGACAGAGACAGAGACAGAGACAGAGACAGAGACAGAGACAGAGACAGAGACAGAGACAGAGACAGAGACAGAGACAGAGACAGAGACAGAGACAGAGACAGAGACAGAGACAGAGACAGAGACAGAGACAGAGACAGAGACAGAGACAGAGACAGAGACAGAGACAGAGACAGAGACAGAGACAGAGACAGAGACAGAGACAGAGACAGAGACAGAGACAGAGACAGAGACAGAGACAGAGACAGAGACAGAGACAGAGACAGAGACAGAGACAGAGACAGAGACAGAGACAGAGACAGAGACAGAGACAGAGACAGAGACAGAGACAGAGACAGAGACAGAGACAGAGACAGAGACAGAGACAGAGACAGAGACAGAGACAGAGACAGAGACAGAGACAGAGACAGAGACAGAGACAGAGACAGAGACAGAGACAGAGACAGAGACAGAGACAGAGACAGAGACAGAGACAGAGACAGAGACAGAGACAGAGACAGAGACAGAGACAGAGACAGAGACAGAGACAGAGACAGAGACAGAGACAGAGACAGAGACAGAGACAGAGACAGAGACAGAGACAGAGACAGAGACAGAGACAGAGACAGAGACAGAGACAGAGACAGAGACAGAGACAGAGACAGAGACAGAGACAGAGACAGAGACAGAGACAGAGACAGAGACAGAGACAGAGACAGAGACAGAGACAGAGACAGAGACAGAGACAGAGACAGAGACAGAGACAGAGACAGAGACAGAGACAGAGACAGAGACAGAGACAGAGACAGAGACAGAGACAGAGACAGAGACAGAGACAGAGACAGAGACAGAGACAGAGACAGAGACAGAGACAGAGACAGAGACAGAGACAGAGACAGAGACAGAGACAGAGACAGAGACAGAGACAGAGACAGAGACAGAGACAGAGACAGAGACAGAGACAGAGACAGAGACAGAGACAGAGACAGAGACAGAGACAGAGACAGAGACAGAGACAGAGACAGAGACAGAGACAGAGACAGAGACAGAGACAGAGACAGAGACAGAGACAGAGACAGAGACAGAGACAGAGACAGAGACAGAGACAGAGACAGAGACAGAGACAGAGACAGAGACAGAGACAGAGACAGAGACAGAGACAGAGACAGAGACAGAGACAGAGACAGAGACAGAGACAGAGACAGAGACAGAGACAGAGACAGAGACAGAGACAGAGACAGAGACAGAGACAGAGACAGAGACAGAGACAGAGACAGAGACAGAGACAGAGACAGAGACAGAGACAGAGACAGAGACAGAGACAGAGACAGAGACAGAGACAGAGACAGAGACAGAGACAGAGACAGAGACAGAGACAGAGACAGAGACAGAGACAGAGACAGAGACAGAGACAGAGACAGAGACAGAGACAGAGACAGAGACAGAGACAGAGACAGAGACAGAGACAGAGACAGAGACAGAGACAGAGACAGAGACAGAGACAGAGACAGAGACAGAGACAGAGACAGAGACAGAGACAGAGACAGAGACAGAGACAGAGACAGAGACAGAGACAGAGACAGAGACAGAGACAGAGACAGAGACAGAGACAGAGACAGAGACAGAGACAGAGACAGAGACAGAGACAGAGACAGAGACAGAGACAGAGACAGAGACAGAGACAGAGACAGAGACAGAGACAGAGACAGAGACAGAGACAGAGACAGAGACAGAGACAGAGACAGAGACAGAGACAGAGACAGAGACAGAGACAGAGACAGAGACAGAGACAGAGACAGAGACAGAGACAGAGACAGAGACAGAGACAGAGACAGAGACAGAGACAGAGACAGAGACAGAGACAGAGACAGAGACAGAGACAGAGACAGAGACAGAGACAGAGACAGAGACAGAGACAGAGACAGAGACAGAGACAGAGACAGAGACAGAGACAGAGACAGAGACAGAGACAGAGACAGAGACAG
>BOPN01003267.1:166774-168155 GCA_017312705.2 Penaeus japonicus | reverse complement strand
GTATATATATATGTATATATATATATATATATATATATATATATATATTTATATATATATATATTTACACACAAATATATATATATATATATAACTATGCCAATTTCTTTGGTTATCTTTCTAAGTACGAGAATATGGTAAAAGTAAATTTTACAAACGTGTGCTCCATTTATTAGCAAACATACGCTTGTGTTACTTGTCTTCCACTTCAGAGGGTAATAGTGGAGACTAATGGAGAAAACAGAAGCTAGATTCACTAACGTACGATTACAAGGGATTTACCAGCGGTCATTTGAGAGCGCGTTTACTAGCCATGGTAACGTGGGATTCACTAAGCAATGGTAAGTCGTCTGCTAAAGGTAAATCGACCAGTTGCGATCGTAGCTTTGGTAATCCGATTCCGCCAGTCAGTGCGCGTCTTACGTGATTCTTTCACCAATCCCAACACAGGTAAACAAAGCCTGAACCAGCTGCAAGATTTTCATGTTAGTTCTTTTGTGTAAAATAATTTCTACGTTGGTGAATTTCCTAGGAAGCGTCTTCAATTTGAAATATAAAGTAATGGTTTTCAAAAACATTTTTTTTCTTATTTCTAATGAATAAGAAAGAATGGCTCCATGCAACGGAAGTGTTACTTGCGTCAACATTTTCCAAAAAGAAATGCCAATCAAACCTTTAAAGCAAAAAGGTAATGAATAAGGGTTTACTAATTAATGCAAACACAATAATAAACAGTGAGGTGCAATTTATAAAATTCAAATTATTGAATATGAATTGGTTTAATAACCTCCCTGGCTATTTGTCAGTCCCAGCTGTCTTGCTCATTATTGTGGACTTATCATTCTTAACCAGAGTTCCAATGGGCGTGTAAGCTACTTTAATATTTATTGTTGTTCTTTTCCAGAGTACCGAAGCTGCTTCATTCGTTTATTAATTAAACTCTAATGTATGAATCGCAAATTTGTGAATCAAATAACTTTTATATATTCAGTGTTTCTCAACTACGTCATAGAAAAAAATATATTCTAATTCATTAAACTACTAATTCCATTTTCTAAAAAAATGTAGGCCAGTGACTGCGCAAATTTATTCTTGGAAACATGAATATTATTGTCGTTTATTTCTTATGATTTTTTCTTTAATCTTGTCATATTGAAATGAAGACTTGTCATCACTCCAATCACAACAGGTACATACAAACTAAAATGTTGCCTTAAATGTTGACTCTTGGCAGAGGTAAATTCTGGATTGTATCAAGCGATGTTCAGTTGTTCTCGAATACTGGTTCGGTCTTTTACCAATCATAATTGAAGTTACCAGTGCATTTATCATCGTAAGTGCGTTAGTGAATCCGGCCGCTGGTTTCTAAAAAATAACCTAA
>BOPN01003267.1:136774-141774 GCA_017312705.2 Penaeus japonicus | reverse complement strand
TCGGAGTCGTGGTAGGGTACCTGATACCCACTGAGTCAGCACGTGGCATTGCTTCAGCTACCAGGAGCGAAGACAACCTGAATGGGTGATAGATTAATAGATAATGATGATAATGGTGGTTATGATACAGACAATCGTGATGATGATATGATAATGATAAAGATATTGTCCATATGTAGATCTATACACACACAAATACACACACACGCACACAAACAAACGCATACACACACAAACAAACACACACACACAAACAAACACACACACGCACACAAACAAACACACACACGCACACAAACAAACGAACACACACACAAACAACCACACGCAAACTCAAACAAACACACACGCACAAACACATTCACACACACACAAACACAAACAAACACACACACATACAAGTCAAAACCCAAGAATCCCCCCAAAAGCAGAAAACAAAAACACTCACGCAAAAATCACAAAGACAATCTTCCTTCCCATGGCAGCAACGAAGTCCGAACAGAGAGTGAAGTCGAAGAAATCCTGACATTTATTTATACACAGGAGATAGGCGGGGGAGGGGGGGAGAGGGAGGGGGGTTCGCAGAAGGAAGAGGGGAGGGGTGGGGTTTGGTGAAAGGTGGAGGGGCGCGGATGACTTCGGTTGCCATGGCTACATTTTCGAAATATTATATGGGACGGAAAGTAAATTTAAAATGCAGGAGGATTGTGAGGAGAGAGACAGAAAGAGAGAGAGAGAGACAGACAGACAGACCGACAGACAGAGAGAGAGAGAGAGAGAGAGAGAGAGAGAGAGAGAGACAGAGAGAGATAGAAAGATAGATAGATAAATAGTGAGAAAGAGCGAGAGAGAAAGAGAGAGAGAGAGAGATAGACAGATAGCTAGAGAAAGTGAGAGAGAGAAAAAAAAATCAATCCAGCAGAATGAGAGAAATTGCAGAGGAAGAAGTAATACAAAACAACAACAACAAAGAAAACAACGAAAGAAACTGAACGCACTGGTAACCTTTGTGACGTAAAGACACTAGGAAAACATTTTCTAGGCCAGAAGTAGAGACTCAAATAATAATGATAATAATAAAGATAATAATGATAATAATAACAAATATCATAATCATGACACTTATAATAATGATAACAATGATAATTACAACAACAGCTAAACAATACCAATGATAGTAAGTGATGACAGAAATGCTATCAATGTAATCAAAGGAATGAGCCTCATTATTATTGATAGTAATGGTGATAGTAATAGTTATTATAACAATAATAATGATAATGATGATATGAGTGATTGTGATGACCATAAAATAATAATGATAATAATGAGAATGATAACAATGAAAGTTATCTTTATCATTCATGTGATGATAAGGATTGTGATGATAATGTTAACAATAATTATGATAACATTATGATAATAATAATGGTGCAGATGATAATAATGATTTTGATGATGATAATAATTGGGATGGTAATAATAATGGTAATGATTATATTCATGACAATGATGATAATGATAATTATAATGATGATAATAATGATATCACTAACACGAATATTGATACTAATGCTAATGCTACTAATAATATCTAAAATGATCATAAGAGAATATTAATGCTGATGATAATGATGATAATAATGATATATATATTAATGATGGTATTCATAATGATGATGATGGTCGTAGTGAATATAATAATGATGATGATAATGACAATAATGTCAATGAAAATGAGAACAACAATGATCATAATGACAATTATAGTAACAATAGTAATAATTACAGTAATACCGATAATGATTATGATGTTAATAGTAATAAAGAAAATAAAGATGATAGTAATAGTAATGCAAATGAGAAAAATAACAATATTAATGATAATGACAAAATTCTAATAACAGTGCTGATAATGATAATTATAGTAACAATGATAATCATTATGATAAAAGCAATAATAGTTATGATGATTATAATGATAATGGTAAAAATGTTTAAGATGATATTGATAACAACAATAATACTGATAATGAAAATGGCAGTGATGATGATAATAATGATAGGGATGATGAATATAATAATAATGATGATGATGATAATGATAACGAGGATAGTAATAATACTGATAAAGATGATAATAATAATAATGATGATAGTTATAATGATGAAGATAATAACAATGATAACAGCTGATAAAATGTATATATTTGCAAAATAGCGTTACTTACCTATGTCAAAAGTACTATAGCGTAAATATATATCAAAGATATCAAAGATGATATTAGCGACAATAATTTGAATTGTAAAAAGTATTACTAACAATAAATTGAAAATAACAACATGCAAAATTGTAGTAATGGTGGAAATTTGAATAGAATTGATGGCATTACTAATAATAATTCCATGATCAGTTTTGATCATTCTAATTCGTACAGTTATAATATTTTGCAATATTTCAATAAGATATAAAATCCAACAGATAAATCCGTGGAAACCAACCTTCGAGATTTTAATCAATAAGATAATAATTTTCAGTTTAGTTTACCCTTATAAACAATTTCTCCGTTTTCTATGTGTAATGGCACACAAGCAAAACCTCTACGAATTTAAACGTCACGTTATGATGTCATATCTTACCAGTGTTTAATTTATTCAGTTCTTCTAAAACCGTCTTGAATGTTGCCTTAAAACAAGCAAGCATACATATTCCGTGAGTCGATTACGGCGTAAAATGATTCATCAAGGACAGACTTCGAGGTCATAAGTGAACGAAAATAGATGGTTTTAAAGAAATGAAATAACTTACGAGACATCTTCGAATGTTATTTTTTCTTTTCTTTTTTTCTAGCGGATGTCCTTAGGGATGATGATGATATTTCTGTGACCTTCCATTCTGCGACTGGAAGGTTACGCATCATGTAATGTGTAAGAGGTTTCAGCAGAACTGATGACACATACATAGACACATACTTGTTTTCTCGTCTGTTCTCTCGTCAACTCACTCACTCGCCTATACAATCAGTTGCTCAGTCAGACAGGCTGTCAGTCAGTTAGTTGGTCAATTAATCAGTCAGTCCGTCCTTCCGTACGTCAGTTAGTTAGTTAGTCAGTCGGTCAGTCAGTCAGTCAGTCAGTCAGTCAGTCAGTCAGTCAGTCAGTCAGTCAGTCAGTCAGTCAGTCAGTCAGTCGGTCAGTCCGTTCGTCCGTCCGTCAGTCAGTCACACACACACACACACACAAACACACACACAAACACACACACACAAACACACACACAGATAGAGGCACTCGCGTGCACCTGCAGTGAAATTGCAACTTGCCAAGTACACCTAGTATAAAGTCTGCAGTCGGCGCAAACGCAGTTTTAGTTCATTCGATAACCACTGCAATATTTTGAATGCAGCTGAAACCCGTACAAAGGCTGTAAAGGATAAACGCAATGGAATTAAACTGTTGAATATAATTTGTAAATCTTTCTTCTCGCAGACTGACCAGAAGTTGATTCTAAAGTGTGATATTCATCACTATTAAGATAAACTGTATATATATATATATATATATATATATATATATATATATATATATATATATATATATATATATATATATATATATATATATATATATATATATATATATATATATATATATATATATATATATATATATATATATATACTGTATATATTTACACACACACACACACACACACACACACCTTTATCAGCTGTTCCTGATGCTCAATAGTGTTTAGTATTTATGGAAAACAGAAACAAGTACAGGAGATAAGCGATAACCTCACACATTAATGAATGCTATTAAATTGTACGAGATTGATCAGTTCATAACCTGTTTGAATCAGTTATAAACAGGCTTATAGTTTGGGCTATAAACACATCCAGGTTGAATAGTTTTCATTATCATTATTTTAGTTTTTTTTTTAATTTGTGCTTTCATTTGATCATCAATACTGTTAATATCATCATCCACATTTCTAATATTATAATTATCCTTATCATCATCATCCTCATCGTTATCATTATCATTACCATTATCATCATTATTATAGTTATTATCATCATCATCATCATCATCATCATCACCATCATCATCATCACTATTCATTCAGTCTTGACAATATATCCGAATAAATGTCATTCAAATTACAAATCCATTTTTTACATTAATTCTAACATCATTCATTTCTTGAATTTTAAATGTTTAACAGATGGCCTTCCACGATTCATTTCCAGAGTAATTATTCATTATTCTTTATCCTCTCTTCTCTTTTTATCTATCTATCTTTGTCTATCAGCATTTCACCCCTTCACCCTCTGCTACCAACAGAAAGGGTGATGATTTAATTCTTTGGTTTGGTTTGCATTGTTAAAAAAATGTATATTTATGTAAGATGAAAATGCCATTCTCCTAAAGGGGGTTATGACCCTTCAGTAGCTATGCTGAGGCTCTCTATATCTCACTCCATGTGTAATCTGTCTTTTTGTTCTCTCTCTCTGTCTCTGTTTCTGTCTCTTTCTCTCTCTCTTTCTCTCTCTCTCCCTCTGTCTCTCTCTCGCTCTCTGTCTCT
Source organism: Penaeus japonicus (assembly GCA_017312705.2). Classification (NCBI taxonomy): domain Eukaryota; kingdom Metazoa; phylum Arthropoda; class Malacostraca; order Decapoda; family Penaeidae; genus Penaeus; species Penaeus japonicus. Next base: position 137,183 of record BOPN01003267.1, on the reverse strand, counting down.
GTCTCTCTCTCTCTCTCCCTCTGTCTCTCTCTCGCTCTCTGTCTCTCTCTCTATCTCTCTCTCTCTCTACTTCAGTTCAATTCCCCCTTCTATTTCTCTTCCGCTATCTATGTATCTCTCTGCACACCCTTCCAATATCTATTTCTATCTCTCCCAATCTACAATCTCTCTCTCTCTCTCTTGCTTTTTAAATATTCCCCACTACTTTCTTTCTCTATTATCTCTCTGTCTTTATCTGGAAATGTATTGTATTATCATTTTACTGTTGCTATTTTTATTACTCCAGAATTAGACATCATGTAATATCATATTTTAACAAGAAATATTCCCGTAATAAGTTTATGAGTAATAATGTGCTTAAAACTTATTTACTGATTCACCTCTTAAAGTTCCTTGCAATGCATATAGA
>BOPN01003267.1:84914-89914 GCA_017312705.2 Penaeus japonicus | reverse complement strand
GCTGCCAGTGTCTTTTTCTGTCTCTTTGCTGTCTGTGTCTATTTCTGTCTCTTTGCTGTCAGAGCTTTTTCTGTCTCTTTGCTGTCTGTGTCTTTTTCTGTCTCTTTGCTGTCTGTGTCTTTTTCTGTCTCTTTGCTGTCTGTGTCTATTTCTGTCTCTTTGCTGTCAGAGCTTTTTCTGTCTCTTTGCTGTCTGTGTCTTTTTCTGTCTCTTTGCTGTCTGTGTCTTTTTCTGTCTGTTTGCTGTCTGTGTCTTTTTCTGTCTCTTTGCTGTCTGTGTCTTTTTCTGTCTCTTTGCTGTCTGTGTCTATTTCTGTCTCTTTGCTGCCAGTGTCCTTTTCTGTCTCTTTGCTGCCAGTGTCTTTTTCTGTCTCTTTGCTGTCAGTGTCTTTTTCTGTCTCTTTGCTGCCAGTGTCTTTTTCTGTCTCTTTGCTGTCTGTGTCTATTTCTGTCTCTTTGCTGTCAGTGTCTTTTTCTGTCTCTTTGCTGTCTGTGTCTATTTCTGTCTCTTTGCTGTCTGTGTCTTTTTCTGTCTCTTTGCTGCCAGTGTCTTTTTCTGTCTCTTTGCTGTCAGTGTCTTTTTCTGTCTCTTTGCTGTCTGTGTCTTTTTCTGTCTCTTTGCTGCCAGTGTCTTTTTCTGTCTCTTTGCTGTCTGTGTCTTTTTCTGTCTCTTTGCTGTCAGTGTCTTTTTCTGTCTCTTTGCTGTCAGTGTCTTTTTCTGTCTCTTTGCTGTCTGTGTCTATTTCTGTCTCTTTGCTGTCTGTGTCTTTTTCTGTCTCTTTGCTGTCAGTGTCTTTTTCTGTCTCTTTGCTGCCAGTGTCTTTTTCTGTCTCTTTGCTGTCTGTGTCTTTTTCTGTCTCTTTGCTGTCAGTGTCTTTTTCTGTCTCTTTGCTGTCAGTGTCTTTTTCTGTCTCTTTGCTGCCAGTGTCTTTTTCTGTCTCTTTGCTGTCAGTGTCTTTTTCTGTCTCTTTGCTGTCTGTGTCTTTTTCTGTCTCTTTGCTGTCTGTGTCTTTTTCTGTCTCTTTGCTGCCAGTGTCTTTTTCTGTCTCTTTGCTGTCAGTGTCTTTTTCTGTCTCTTTGCTGTCAGTGCATTTTTCTGTCTCTTTGCTGCCAGTGTCTTTTTCTGTCTCTTTGCTGTCAGTGTCTTTTTCTGTCTCTTTGCTGCCAGTGTCTTTTTCTGTCTCTTTGCTGTCTGTGTCTATTTCTGTCTCTTTGCTGTCTGTGTCTTTTTCTGTCTCTTTGCTGTCTGTGTCTTTTTCTGTCTCTTTGCTGTCTGTGTCTATTTCTGTCTCTTTGCTGTCAGTGTCTTTTTCTGTCTCTTTGCTGCCAGTGTCTTTTTCTGTCTCTTTGCTGTCTGTGTCTTTTTCTGTCTCTTTGCTGTCAGAGCTTTTTCTGTCTCTTTGCTGTCAGTGTCTTTTTCTGTCTCTTTGCTGCCAGTGTCTTTTTCTGTCTCTTTGCTGTCTGTGTCTTTTTCTGTCTCTTTGCTGTCAGAGCTTTTTCTGTCTCTTTGCTGTCAGTGTCTTTTTCTGTCTCTTTGCTGTCAGTGTCTTTTTCTGTCTCTTTGCTGTCAGTGTCTTTTTCTGTCTCTTTGCTGTCAGTGTCTTTTTCTGTCTCTTTGCTGTCAGTGTCTTTTTCTGTCTCTTTGCTGTCAGTGTCTTTTTCTGTCTCTTTGCTGTCAGTGTCTTTTTCTGTCTCTTTGCTGTCAGTGTCTTTTTCTGTCTCTTTGCTGTCAGTGTCTTTTTCTGTCTCTTTGCTGTCAGTGTCTTTTTCTGTCTCTTTGCTGTCAGTGTCTTTTTCTGTCTCTTTGCTGTCAGTGTCTTTTTCTGTCTCTTTGCTGTCAGAGCTTTTTCTGTCTCTTTGCTGTCAGAGCTTTTTCTGTCTCTTTGCTGTCAGTGTCTTTTTCTGTCTCTTTGCTGTCAGTGTCTTTTTCTGTCTCTTTGCTGCCAGTGTCTTTTTCTGTCTCTTTGCTGTCAGTGTCTTTTTCTGTCTCTTTGCTGTCAGAGCTTTTTCTGTCTCTTTGCTGTCTGTGTCTTTTTCTGTCTCTTTGCTGTCTGTGTCTATTTCTGTCTCTTTGCTGTCAGTGTCTTTTTCTGTCTCTTTGCTGTCTGTGTCTTTTTCTGTCTCTTTGCTGTCAGTGTCTTTTTCTGTCTCTTTGCTGTCTGTGTCTTTTTCTGTCTCTTTGCTGTCTGTGTCTTTTTCTGTCTCTTTGCTGTCAGTGTCTATTTCTGTCTCTTTGCTGTCAGAGCTTTTTCTGTCTCTTTGCTGTCAGTGTCTTTTTCTGTCTCTTTGCTGTCTGTGTCTTTTTCTGTCTCTTTGCTGCCAGTGTCTTTTTCTGTCTCTTTGCTGTCTGTGTCTTTTTCTGTCTCTTTGCTGTCAGAGCTTTTTCTGTCTCTTTGCTGTCAGAGCTTTTTCTGTCTCTTTGCTGTCAGTGTCTTTTTCTGTCTCTTTGCTGTCTGTGTCTTTTTCTGTCTCTTTGCTGTCAGAGCTTTTTCTGTCTCTTTGCTGTCAGAGCTTTTTCTGTCTCTTTGCTGTCAGTGTCTTTTTCTGTCTCTTTGCTGTCTGTGTCTTTTTCTGTCTCTTTGCTGTCAGTGTCTTTTTCTGTCTCTTTGCTGCCAGTGTCTTTTTCTGTCTCTTTGCTGTCAGTGTCTTTTTCTGTCTCTTTGCTGTCAGTGTCTTTTTCTGTCTCTTTGCTGCCAGTGTCTTTTTCTGTCTCTTTGCTGTCTGTGTCTTTTTCTGGTCTCCTTGCTGTCAGTGTCTTTTTCTGTCTCTTTGCTGTCAGTGTCTTTTTCTGTCTCTTTGCTGTCTGTGTCTTTTTCTGTCTCTTTGCTGTCAGTGTCTTTTTCTGTCTCTTTGCTGTCAGTGTCTTTTTCTGTCTCTTTGCTGTCAGTGTCTATTTCTGTCTCTTTGCTGCCAGTGTCTTTTTCTGTCTCTTTGCTGTCAGTGTCTCGCTCTTTTTCTGTCTCTTTGCTGTCTGTGTCTATTTCTGTCTCTTTGCTGCCAGTGTCCTTTTCTGTCTCTTTGCTGCCAGTGTCTTTTTCTGTCTCTTTTGCTGTCAGTGTCTTTTCTGTCTCTTTGCTGCCAGTGTCTTTTCTGTCTCTCTTTGCGGTCTGTGTCTTTTTCTGTCTCTTTGCTGTCAGTGTCTTTTTCTGTCTCTTTGCTGTCAGTGTCTTTTTCTGTCTCTTTGCTGTCTGTGTCTTTTTCTGTCTCTTTGCTGCCAGTGTCTTTTTTCTGTCTCTTTTGCTGTCAGTGTCTATTTTCTAGTCTTTGCTGTCAGTGGCTCTTTTTCGCCCTTTGCTGTCAGTGTCTTTCTCTGTCCCTTTGCTGTCTGTGTCTTTTTCTGTCTCTTTGCTGTCAGTGTCTTTCTCTGTCCCTTTGCTGTCTGTGTCTTTTTCTGTCTCTTTGCTGTCAGTGTCTTTTTCTGTCTCTTTGCTGTCAGTGTCTTTTTCTGTCTCTTTGCTGCCAGTGTCTTTTTCTGTCTCTTTGCTGTCAGTGTCTTTTTCTGTCTCTTTGCTGTCAGTGTCTTTTTCTGTCTCTTTGCTGTCAGTGTCTATTTCAGTCTCTTTGCGTATCTTTTCTCTTTTTCTCTCTGTCTCTTTTGCTGTCAGTGCATTTTTCTGTCTCTTTGCTGTCAGTGTCTTTTTTCTTGTCTCTTTGCTGCCAGTGTCTTTTTCTGTCTCTTTGCTGTCAGTGTCTTTTTCTGTCTCTTTGCTGTCTGTGTCTTTTTCTGTCTCTTTGCTGCCAGTGTCTTTTTCTGTCTCTTTGCTGTCAGTGTCTTTTTCTGTCTCTTTGCTGCCAGTGTCTTTTTCTGTCTCTTTGCTGTCTGTGTCTTTTTCTGTCTCTTTGCTGCCAGTGTCTTTTTCTGTCTCTTTGCTGTCAGTGTCTTTTTCTGTCTCTTTGCTGTCAGTGTCTTTTTCTGTCTCTTTGCTGTCAGTGTCTATTTCCAGTCTCTTGCTGTCTGTGTCTTTTTCTGTCTCTTTGCTGCCAGTGCATTTTTCTGGTCTTCGTTGTCTGTGTCTTTTTTCTGTCTTCTTTTGCTGTCAGTGTCTTTTTCTGTCTCTTTGCTGTCAGTATCTTTTTCTGTCTCTTTGCTGTCAGTGCATTTTTCTGTCTCTTTGCTGTCAGTGTCTTTTTCTGTCTCTTTGCTGTCAGTGTCTTTTTCTGTCTCTTTGCTGTCAGTGTCTATTTCAGTCTCTTTGCTGTCAGTATCTTTTTCTGTCTCTTTGCTGTCAGTGCATTTTTCTGTCTCTTTGCTGTCAGTGTCTTTTTCTGTCTCTTTGCTGCCAGTGTCTTTTTCTGTCTCTTTGCTGTCTGTGTCTTTTTCTGTCTCTTTGCTGTCAGTGTCTTTTTCTGTCTCTTTGCTGTCAGTGTCTTTTTCTGTCTCTTTGCTGTCAGTGTCTTTTTCTGTCTCTTTGCTGTCAGTGTCTTTTTCTGTCTCTTTGCTGTCAGTGCATTTTTCTGTCTCTTTGCTGTCTGTGTCTTTTTCTGTCTCTTTGCTGTCTGTGTCTTTTTCTGTCTCTTTGCTGTCTGTGTCTTTTTCTGTCTCTTTGCTGTCAGTGTCTATTTCAGTCTCTTTGCTGTCTGTGTCTTTTTCTGTCTCTTTGCTGTCAGTGTCTTTTTCTGTCTCTTTGCTGTCAGTGTCTTTTTCTGTCTCTTTGCTGTCAGTGTCTTTTTCTGTCTCTTTGCTGTCAGTGTCTTTTTCTGTCTCTTTGCTGTCAGTGTCTTTTTCTGTCTCTTTGCTGTCAGTGTCTTTTTCTGTCTCTTTGCTGTCAGTGTCTTTTTCTGTCTCTTTGCTGTCAGTGTCTATTTCAGTCTCTTTGCTGCCAGTGTCTTTTTCTGTCTCTTTGCTGTCAGTGTCTATTTCAGTCTCTTTGCTGCCAGTGTCTTTTTCTGTCTCTTTGCTGTCAGTGTCTATTTCAGTCTCTTTGCTGTCTGTGTCTTTTTCTGTCTCTTTGCTGTCTGTGTCTTTTTCTGTCTCTTTGCTGTCAGTGTCTTTTTCTGTCT
>BOPN01003267.1:25000-30000 GCA_017312705.2 Penaeus japonicus | reverse complement strand
TTTATTATTATCATTATCATTATTATTATTATTGTTATTATTATTATTATTATCATTATTATTATTATCATTATTATTGTTATTGTTATTATTATTATTATTATTATTATCATTATTATTATTATTATTATTATTATTATTATTATCATTATTACTATTATTATTATTGTTGTTATTATTATTATTGTTATTATTATTATTATTATTATTATTATTATTATTATTATTATTATTATTATTATTATCATTATCATTATTATTATTATTGTTATTATTATTATTATTATCATTATTATTATTATCATTATTATTGTTATTGTTATTATTATTATTATTATTATTATTATTATCATTATTATTATTATTATTATTATTATTATTATCATTATTACTATTATTATTATTGTTGTTATTATTATTATTATTATTATTATTATTATTATTATTATTATTATCATTATCATTATTATTATTATTGTTATTATTATTATTATTATTATTATTATTATTATCATTATTATTGTTATTGTTATTATTATTATTATTATTATTATTATCATTATTATTATTATTATTATTATTATTATCATTATTACTATTATTATTATTGTTATTAGTATTATTATTATTATTATTATTATTATTATTATTATTATAATTATTATCATTATTATTATTGTTATTATTATTATTATTATTATTATTATTGTTGTTATTATTATTATTATTATTATCATTATTATTATTATTATTATTATTATTATTATTATTATCATTATTATTATCAATATTATTATTTTTATTATTATTATAATACGAGTATATTCTTTTGATTAGCTTTTTATAAGATCAAACACCGGGTCGCTCCCAGCGACCTAGGGTGAGTGAAATTAAAGTTTTATATTGCGAGTTCTTATGAGGAGATTATGAATATAATAAAAAGTGTATAAAAAAGTATAAAAATTTAAAATTATTGTATGAGTATAAAAATAGATATTTGTTTTGTAAAAATCCAGGTATATAAAAAAATATAAATTCCATTGAGTACGAAAAAAAGTTTATATGGTGAGAGCTCGTCTTAGAACATGTGCAGTACTATTAAGTACAATTTTCTGTATCTCTTGTAAAGAGGGATTTCCTGGAATTTTATTAACAAAGTCTTTGGCTCCTTTCTTTATGAGGCCTAAGGCACCTACCACGACTGGGATCGTACGAGTCTTTAGGTGCCACATCTTTTCTACTTCTATCTCTAGGTCTTTATATTTCGAGAGCTTTTCAAATGTTTTCGCAGCTACATTCTGGTCAGAGGGCACACTCATATCAATGAGAAAGCATTGATTGTTCATTCTATCCTTAATTACAATATCAGGACGGTTTGCTTGTATTGTGCGGTCTGTTTGAATCGGAAAGTCCCAAAGAATAGTAACATCTTTTCCCTCTGTGACAGGTTCTGGATGGTGTTTATACCAGTCACTTTGGGTCTTGATGGAAAAGCGGTTACATATTTTCCAATGGAGGTATTGACCAACCCTGTCATGTCTGTTTTTATACTCCCCTGGTGTTAGGATGGAGCAGCCAGAAACGAGGTGATCGATTGTTTCTATTCTTTCATCGCAGAATCTACACTTTGGGTCAGCCCCGTTATGTAAGACATTATTTTGATAGTTTTCGTGTGTAAACAAACTTTGATCCTGTGCTGCAAGAATGAAGCCCTCGGTTTCCGCTTTCAGTCCGGAGCTACGTAGCCACTGATGGGTTGCCTGTGTGTCTACATCAGCATTATTGGCTCGAGCAGCAAACTGTCCATGGAGAGGTTTTTCTTGCCAGCGAGATTCAAGTTGTTTTAAGCCTTCATGTTTCGCTTTCTTCTTTGTTTTGCGAGCAATCTCAGTTGGTGATAATAGGTTGTTGATTTCTATTTCAAGGTCAAGTTCCCGAGAAAATTTGTCAGATTCCTTAGTAACGGAGTGTAATGTTTTTGAGTTTTCATGCCTGTTTACTAACTGGAGCATCCAGTCTTCAGTATTGTCCAAGTAATTGTAGAGGCCTATCGTTGACGTTTTGTAGGAAAGTTCCAGCTGTATCATACCTCTTCCTCCTTTGCTACGTGGAAGGTACAATCGGTCAACATCAGATTTCGGATGGAGCATTTTGTTACAAGTAAACAGTTTTCTAATTTTACTATCTAGTCTTTTGAGTTCACCGTTCCAATTTATTATATTAAAACTGTAAGTTACTACTGGTAATGCTAAGGTGTTTATAGCGGTGATTCTGTTTTTTGAATTCAGCTCAGTTTTCACGACAGATCTTTGATTCTGCTGCGAACATTCTTTCCTAATTTTCTCCTTCATTTTAGCGTGTTGTATCCCATCGCCCTCATTGACTCCTAAGTATTTATATGTACCTTCTTGGTCAAGCTCTTTAATGACAGAGTCGTCATCTAGCACAATATTCTTCGTTCTAACTTCCCTTTTTGAATGTGGCCTTTGCACATTTGCTTAACCCAAACTCCATTCCTATGTCATCACTAAATGCTTTTACTGTTTTCAGTAACCCCTCAAGTTCGTTGTCATTAGAAGCATATAGTTTCAGATCGTCCATGTAAAATAGATGACTTATTCTGCGTTCGAAGATTTTGTATCCATATCCAGTTTGGTTAAGGAGTCTGGAGAGAGGCATAAGTGCCATGCAAAATAACAGAGGTGACAAAGAGTCGCCCTGGAAGATACCACATTTTATTTTCATGCCAGGGGAGGACAAGATACCAGTAGAGTGGGATAAGAAGAGATTAGTCTCCCACATTTCCATAGATGATCTGAGGAAATTTATAAGTGTAGGTGATAATTTAAAAAGTTCTAAGCAACGTAATATCCAAGAGTGGGGTACACTATCGAAGGCCTTTTTATAGTCAATCCAGGCTGTGCTCAAGTTACGATGTTTAGATTTTGCATTTTCGAGCAACATTTTATATCAGTAATTGATCTTTGCAACCATACGAGCCCTTTTTGCATCCTTTTTGTTCGATTGGGAAAATGTCAGTTCCTTCTAGGTGTGCATAGGTTCTTTCTGAAAGGACAGAGGTTAAGAGTTTGTACGATGTGGATAAACACGTGATTGGCCTATAGTTTTTTGGGTCCCCAGTCTCAACTGTCTTAGCAAGTAAGTATGTGGTTCCTTGGCAGAACCAAGTTGGTGTGAGGTGGGGTTCGTTAATCAATTTGTTAAGACTTGATGCTAGTTTAGAGTGAACAGATCGTAGTGTGTCCAGCCAAAAATTAGGAACCTGGTTTAGTCCTGGAGATTTCCATTTATGGGCTTTCTTTAGTGCTTTCGTTATCTCTTCAGTAGTAATATCACTCCATTGTTGTTCAGGGATATCTACTGCTTCCTTTTCTAGTTCTTCAATCCATTTAGCGTTTTCATTATGTCCTGTATTATTACCCCAAATGTTGTTCCAAAAGTCTTTGACTTGATCTTCAGTTGGTATTTCTTTATTTCTCTTCGATGGTCGTTTTACCACTCTCTCGGTAAAACTTTTTGGCATCCGTCTCAAAAATTTTGTTTTGGCGGTAAAAATCGTTGCGTTTTGTAAATCGTCGTAGTCTTTGGGCTTTCACTTGCAGTTTTTGCTTAAGTTCTTCTTTAATGACAGGTATTTGTTCCTTATTTTCAATTTGGTATTTTCTTATTACTTGTTTGGATTTTCTAGATTTTGATTTTCCATTCTTTTGGAGTTCTTCTAGTATTGAGATCTCTCTTCTAAAGTTCTCAATTTCTTTATTAATTTGTTTCTGCCATTTAGGCTTAGAAGGGCCTCGTCGTTTCCCTTTATTTCGTTTTCGTTTATTTTTTATCCCAGATTTTTCTTGTAATACTTTCGATGTTGCGTAAATTAGTTGGTTGAGTTCTGTTAAATCTGGGTCTCTTTCAGTACAGAGTTGCCTTAAAGCTACATTGCCAAGGTTGAATAATTTTTTAAATTTATGAATTTGTCTGATTTTCAAGAGGGGTTCTCTCTCAGCTATATCAGTGTGCATTACAATAGACAATTCTTCAAGTATGTCTGTCTTCATAGAGCTTATCTCTTCCTGATCGAAATCATCTTCAGCTACATCATTCCTAATTTGCCTATCGTTTTCCACCTCGTCATCCACCTCTTGTACGTTGTTTTCATTCTCATCGGGCCCTTCATCCTCAGCATTTTCAACATCATTGTCATCAGGTTCCTCTGCTTCAGGTTCTCTAGTGTCGGCTTTAACCTGTATTTTAATTAGTTCAATTTCCATATCTGTTATTTTCTTAGTACGCATAATATATCTCCTCACATTTGCTAGTTTGTTTGCATCCATAAAATCTAGTTTATCGCTATCACTATTACGTCTACACCATGTTAGAAAAGCGTCTTCAGTATTATTGGTTTGCGGTTTTTCTAGCGCATAATAAAAGCAATACAGTACTTCCTTGTGTTCTTCTCAAATCAATTTCTTTCTTTTTTTCCTTTTGATTTCCAAGTTTTGGTGGTGAACCCGAGGGGCCAGGGTTGGGACAACTCCCGTTCTGGTGACCACTTGGGCATTCGTTAGGAGAACAATTAGACTCAGTAGCAGATTTTTCGACCTCAGGCTGGTCTTGCCCTGAGGGACGCGTCCCTTGTTGACCCGCGCGACGGACGATGCGGTATGATTTTCTTCTAGTTTTCATTTCATTTCAAATAGCATTTTAACCTTACTGCCAAGGGACATTATCATTGTCATTAGAAAGATTGCTAATCAAAGCTGAAGACCTCTTCCGGCCAAGTGACTTAGCTGATCCCGCCGGACGTCAACCCGGTATTTCACGTTCGGGGCGAGATTTTTATATCTGAGGTTCTCAACTCATATCTAGGTTTGCCTTAAAAGGCTTAGAGAGGCCTAGTTCCCCTCATTGTAGAGAGAAAGATATTACAGACAAATCCAAACCATACAGTGCACCGAACCCCAACACCCCGCCCACCGACACGT
>BOPN01003267.1:7500-10000 GCA_017312705.2 Penaeus japonicus | reverse complement strand
CCACCAATGTAACAAAGTCGTGTGTTGTTGTTACGTCACCGCTTGCCAGCAGTGTAATAAAGTTGTAGTTTTGTTTGGTGGTGAAGTGAAGTTAAAGTTGTGGCAGACTTGATGGTTTATTTCTACGGGAACTTGGTAGCGTGGGGTACAGCTGACAGGCGTGGCAGAGGCACCCGGAGAGGAGCGGGGCGACGTGCCATGCCTGCGAGGGCGAGCGGTCAGAGTCTGCAGGAGGCTGGGAGTGTTCTCTCCTGAGAGGTGGTCTCCAGAATGATGCTAGACTCGACTAACATTGGCAGAACAAAATACAGTTTGGAAGTACATAGCAACTCAAAAATAGTTTAAGTTACATTCACAGTAAAAACGGTTACAAGAGGGGACAGGCTGTTTGCCAGAGGCAACCTTTATTTATGGCCTGAGGAACAAGGGGAAAAGGGCAAAATACATGAAAGAGTAGTGATCATGAATATCCATACAAATAATGATCGTACATATATAATCGAGGACTGAATGCAATGAGAGCATCATTTTGAGTATAAACAAGATAAACTTTCTATGCGAAAGACATTGAGAATTGTATAAAACATGGCGTGGGAACGCAACGATGGGCTCTGGTCAATTATCTTTTCTTATAGTGTGTGTGTGTGTGTGTGTGTGTGTGTGTGTGTGTGTGTGTGTGTGTGCGTGCGTGTGTGTGTGTGTGTGTGTGTGCGTGCGCGCGTGTGTGTGTGTGTGTGTGTGTATAGGCAAAACTTACATGGGAACGGAAACCCGATCTGTGGACGCGATTCCGTCAATACCAACATGGATGATAATCTAAGGAAATAAAACAGATTAATAATCACAAATAGATAACCAAAATCACAAATAGATAACCAAAAAACTCACTGAAACAAAAATTTGATTATACAAAAGATTGCTTATAAGTATGAATACACATGTTCATGAAAAAAAAAAAATCATCAACACAATGAGAGACAACGATACAAAATCTAAGTAAATAAAAAATAAGCAACAAAAATCATAAACAAAGATACAAAAGAAAAGAAAAGAAAAGAAAAAAAAAAACTTACAAAAAGAATGTTAGAACGAGCCACTTCATCGTTGGTGATCTCTCTGTTGTCTCTAAAGCGACAGTGAATGCACAGTTGCAGACGTTGGCCCTATATATTGCACTGAGAGAGGGAGGAGCCATAGGAAACCCATGACTGAGAAGGATCGGGCTATGTGGCTGGGGAAATCCCGAAGCTATGAGGGAGGTCTCTTCTCTCTCTCTCTCTCTCTCTCTCTGTCTCTGTCTCTCTCCTTAGCTTACTGTCTTTCTCCTTTTATTTCTCACTCTCTAACTCTATTTGTTTTTCTCTCTCCGTCTCTTACTCTCTCTCTCTCTTTATCTATTTTTCCCACTCTCCCTTTCTCTCTCTGTCTCTGTATCTCTCTCTCTCTCTCTTTCTCTCTGTCTATCTCTTTCTCTCTCACCCACTTTCCCTCTCTCTCTCTTTTTCTCTCTCTATCTCTTTCTCTCCTCCTTGTAACAAAGTCGTGGATTATCCCACTGCTTGCCACCAATGTAACAAAGTCGTGTGTTGTTGTTACGTCACCGCTTGCCAGCAGTGTAATAAAGTTGTAGTTTTGTTTGGTGGTGAAGTGAAGTTAAAGTTGTGGCAGACTTGATGGTTTATTTCTACGGGAACTTGGTAGCGTGGGGTACAGCTGACAGGCGTGGCAGAGGCACCCGGAGAGGAGCGGGGCGACGTGCCATGCCTGCGAGGGCGAGCGGTCAGAGTCTGCAGGAGGCTGGGAGTGTTCTCTCCTGAGAGGTGGTCTCCAGAATGATGCTAGACTCGACTAACATTGGCAGAACAAAATACAGTTTGGAAGTACATAGCAACTCAAAAATAGTTTAAGTTACATTCACAGTAAAAACGGTTACAAGAGGGGACAGGCTGTTTGCCAGAGGCAACCTTTATTTATGGCCTGAGGAACAAGGGGAAAAGGGCAAAATACATGAAAGAGTAGTGATCATGAATATCCATACAAATAATGATCGTACATATATAATCGAGGACTGAATGCAATGAGAGCATCATTTTGAGTATAAACAAGATAAACTTTCTATGCGAAAGACATTGAGAATTGTATAAAACATGGCGTGGGAACGCAACGATGGGCTCTGGTCAATTTATAGAAAAGGTACTTTCTTGACCTGGGTCGACGAGGGGAAACAGAACGTAAACCGCAGAATGCACTTGTGCTGTGGCGGTTACATCCTCCCATCCCCCTCTCTCTCTCTATCTCTTTCGGTCTCTCTCTCTCTCTCTCTCTCTCTCTCTTGCTCTCTCTCTCTCTCTCTCTCTTGCTCTCTCTCTCTCTCTCTCTCTCTCTCTCTCTTGCTCTATCTCTCTGTCTCTCTCTCTCTCTCTTTCTCTCTCTCTCTCTATCTCTTTCGCTCTTTCCCCACTCTCCCTCTCTCTTTCTATTTCTCTCTCTCTATCTCTTT
>BOPN01003266.1:157500-160000 GCA_017312705.2 Penaeus japonicus | reverse complement strand
TATATACATATATATATATATATATATATATATATATATATATATATATATATATATATATTCAAGAATTGGAGATGCAAACTTTTATATTCCTTTCTCTGTTTTTGAGGCCTTCATTTTGCCAATCTCCTTTTAGATTAACAACATATACATATCATCAGAAATTTGATATTAATTGATTCGTTAGTGATTATGGAGCCGCATATCCTATAGTCTGGGACGACGACAAGTCTATAACCCGTTCCCGTTTGTAAAAGTTAATTTGTATATGCAGAAAAATAGTATAATTCCCGTTTTCTTTCTGTTCACCTGCTCAAGGAAGTGACAAATCTCAAGTTATTGTTTAGCCATTTTGTATATTGCTCAGTTTGAAGGGGAGGACGGCCATAAGGTTGTTGTCGAAATAACACACATGGCTCTTATTATCTCATATACTCCTTGGAGCCTTAATACGCGGGTTCCTAGGCGGCGATGTGTGAGTCTTCCCAGGGATATTGAGACGCGGGCGGGGCAGGTAAGGTGACACTTCATCGTAAACCGCGGCTGGGTTGCCTATCCCCGCGAGAGTGATGAATATCTACTCATTGCTTGCGTGCACTATGGCCTCCGAGCTCGTCGGCTGATGCGCGAGCTGTCCCTAACGTGATCGGCGGTCAAGGCTTTGTCGTCAAACGTGCCGTTGCGGTGGGCGTAAGGTGCTGGCGGATGACCTGAGCTCTCGACTGTGGGTGTGTAGGAGACCGTCTAGACGTCAACAGGAAGGAGTAGAACCAGCTTAGACAGGGCGTGAGGGCCGAGGGCTCGCCTGGGGTGACGTGAGGTGTCTCAGTGTCTCTTCTCAGCTGGTGCGAACGTAGGTGGTGTGCCGCCCCAGATGGTGTATGGCTCAGGCAGTGGTGCTATGGCCACTGATCGGAGGATCACCAAGGTTACGGAGGTCACGATCTGTCCGAGAAGGTTGCCGGGCGTGAGGGCTGTGAGGTACTATGATGTCCCTGTACCCGGCCGTGCTCATGACGTCTCCCCAGTAGGTACAGAGTGAGTACATGCCTTTTGCTACTACTGCTTGCGGGACACTCCCCCTTTTACAGACACCCGCAGCACATGTGTCTGCGGTTTCAGGAGACAGACCAATGGTCATAGCATGTGCACATGGAATTCCCAGGGGTTTAGGGACATTTAAGAACAAACCAAATTCATATAATCCAACGCGGGCCAAGACAGCATGAAATATACAATAACGGAACTCCGAAACAAGGAAATGGCGGCCATTGCTTATTGCTGGGTCTTTAGATAGACCGTTGTGTGTTAGTTATAAATCACCTAGAAAAGTAGTGAAAAACACATATAATGCGCGGAACCTCTATCGGCATGTTTTAACACTTCATTTAACATGCCATAAGAAGAATAGGTATTATTTTAAGTAGACATGCTGACTCGAAAGATATCTGGGTTTACCAGTTGCTGTATTGACAGTCAGTCTCACGCCATTCAGAAAACGCAAATAGTAATTTGAAGTTGGGGTCATTCAGAAGATTATTTCCTGTTTATTTGTGATACTATCTAGTGTGAAAAGTTGCCAGGATCCTGCTAGAAAGTGCAACCTGTCTGATAGCTGAGGATATGCTGGCCACAAGTACGGGGATTATATTTCCACAAAAATACTCCTTCATTTTTAAAACCAGTGTTAATCCACATACACACGGTCACTGTCTCATCTTGTCCATCTGTTTATTCTGTCTGACTTTCTCTTGTATATCACTCATATACGCTATAACTTTTTTATTTTCTAGATTTTTGTAGGTTGAGGGTCACCCCACAGATACCACCCCACACACACATACCCCCCCAACACACATCTTCCCCCCCCCAACACACATACCTCCCCCCACCCTCCACACCCCCACACATAGCCCCCCCACTTACACACATATCCCCCCTATTCGCACATCCCCCCTATTCGCACATCCCCCTCCCCTCACGCACATACCCCCCCTACTCACACTTCCCCCCCCTACTCACACTTCCCCCTCCCCCCCACGCACATACCCCATCATCTATACGTGACATTTACCCACGTGATAACTTGAGTGGGTGGTGCTACTACCGCAAGCGTACCTAACACTACCAAGGCAAGTAATAACTTTTCCCATGAGAAAAAGAAAATCAATTGAATTGAGCGATCACGAGAAAAGGGAAATGGAGAATAAAAAGTGAATGATGAAGGAGTTACGTTTCTCACATAACTCATATTTATGAAGCTGGAAAAACAAGCTCATTCTCGAATTCATGGCCAGAAATTCAATATTTGATCTAGCATTTTTTATCAATGTTCTTGTTATTGTTATCATTATCATTACAATTATCATAATCATCATTATTACATTATCATCGGCACCATCATCATCATTATCATCATCATCATCATCATCATCATCATCAATCATCATCGCCATAATCACCATCATCATCACCATCATCACCACCATCATCTTCATCA
>BOPN01003266.1:150000-152500 GCA_017312705.2 Penaeus japonicus | reverse complement strand
GTCGTGTGCAAGGGCAGGCGAGTCCCCTGAACTTCATGTTCGGGTCCTCGTGGCATCGACTGTGTGTGTCGCTTTAAAGATTTCAATTCCTTATAAAGAAGAAATGGCAATGGCATTGTAAATCGTACTTTATTATTTTCTTTGTTAAGTTTTGCTTAGAGAAACTTTGCATTTAAGATGCCGGTTAATTGTGGCAAGTTTTACAGGGTCGTAGAGTACTCGAATCAACTCAGTACGCATGGTCTTTACCACTTACTTTCATCATCACCAATGATATCATGATAAGGATTATATGATGATAACAGTAATACTAATACTTGTTATGGTTATTATTATTTATTATTATTAACATTATTTTATCATTATTATTATTATTATTATTATCATTATTATCATCATCATCACCATTATCATTATCATCATCAGTGTTATTGTTATTACAGTATTATTATTATTATTAGCATGATCATCATCGTTATCGGTATTGTTGCGCTAGTGATGTTGGTATTGTTATTATTATTGTAATTGTTTAATATCATTATTATTATTGTAATTGTTTATCATCATTATTATTATTGTAATTGTTTATTATCATCATCATCATCATCATCGTTATTGTTATCATCATCATCATCAACCATGACGACATTATAATCATTATTTTCATTATCATTTATTATTATTATTGTTATTGTTTTTGTTGTTACTATTATTATTGTGGGAAACCATTAGATAATGCAACATTATACGTAGAGACTTCAATGCGGCGTTACTCAACCGATTAAAAGTATTAGGCAAAAACTAAAAAGCATATAGTATACACTCTTTGGGATTCGGATCGTCTATACCGAACCAAGAAAAGGATCCAAACTCCTTTGATGTATTTACTCTCTTCCTCGTTTTTTTTTTCCATAAGAAAAAAAATATATCAGAAAGGAAATTATTTTGGATCAACTCTCGGTGCTGGGACTCACTTCGTCCCTAGAGAAATATGAGTTGATATCTTGTTCAGATATGTATGTCAATCAGGAGTTGGTTTTATTAATAGACAAAAGGCATTGTGAGAGAGTTCTGTTGACTCCCACGTGTTTCGAGCGAAGGTGACTTGCGTTTTCCTGTTTAAACGATAATGGACGTTTGTCGCAAGAGTCTGTCGTCCGGATTCATTGCTTTAAATCAGTGTCATTGACCTTCACATACTTGTGCTTTGATTGTATTGGCTTACTTTGAGGTATTAAGGGCTGCAGTCGCGCATTGTTTTGAGAAAAAGTGGTGGTTCCTTGAGTGTTTTCCTCAGCGGCACGCGTGGTATAGGCGCGTCGACTACACAGATGCGACTTGACCTCTCGTTTTGCATTTGGAGGAAGTTCGATTGTTATTTTTTTAATGCACTGCTCGCTTTGCTCGTATTTAATCCCCCCCCCCCCTGCGGTATGTTTTGCCTCAGGCCGGGAGAGTTGCATGGCGATTGCAGCTTCAAGAGGATGTGGATCCGTTTTGCCTTATCGCGTCTTCCATTCGTCTTTTATCCGTCCTGTTCTTCACTTTGTTAATGATCACTCGGTCTTCACGTTCTTTCTTTCTTCATTGTCGCCTACCCCCCTCACTTCTTCTTTTCCTTCGCTCGCCCTATCTTCGCCTCTACGGTCACGTGTGCCATGAAATTTAAGAAAAGCCGCTGTTGGTCCATTTGTCACATGAACAAGCCAAGTCAGGCAATTTGCATGCCTGTCCTTCACTCCCTCGAGCGCGTAAATCCACTGTAGGATGCAATCATGCAGGTAAATTGTTATTGTTATTTTTTTTTAGAATATACACTGTTTATGTACGTATTGTTATTGGTTAGTTGTTATCTAGTCTTCGTCATATTAGAAGTATCATGCAATAGACAGCAGTACAGTTACAGACGCTATGTTGTGCTCCCAAGCAAGCAGTGTATCAGACAAGCATAACAGCAGCGGAAGAAAACATTCTCAAACATATAAGGAGCCAAGCCAATGTGAATGTTTCACACACAGTCTTACGCCACATGTCTAAAAGCACTGTTGGTATTCAAGTCGCAAGACCCCCTTATACATTACAGCAATGAGGTCGCGGTAGATTAGAATACAGAGAATCGATACATCACATTACATTCTCTCATTCGTTTGCCTCGCTATCGACACGTCATGAAGGATGCCGCAGGATTGACAGTTTCAAGGACGCTGCGTTTCCTTGGCTTGGACAGTCATTCGCAATTCTTGGGTGCAGAGATGGCTTAAGGTCAGACAAACCGGTGGGATTCCTTGAAAACCTCCTTGGCATGTCTCATAAACGTGAGGGTAATGGCGATAGTGGTACGATGGCATTGATGATGACGGATTTGATGAGTCAGAAGACTTGTATCGACAGCGTTTAATTTGCTTCTTGGAAACTCTTGGGAGAATCTCTTGACGGCGATTCCGGGCGGATCTGGCACGAGCGGGTTAGTTAGAAGGTGGAAAAATGGCCTGTATTTTTA
>BOPN01003266.1:135000-137500 GCA_017312705.2 Penaeus japonicus | reverse complement strand
TCCAAATTGAATCCTGTCTTGACGACTGTCAGAAGGTAGGCTTAGTCAGTGCGGGGAAAATGACACACGCGTGCGCGCGGTTCATAGCACGCATCACTACACTGCATTCATATGCACTAAACTATACTACAATACATTACAGTACATTGCACTAAATTACACTACAGTACACTGCACTGCATTACACTACAGTGCACTACAATACACTATAATGCACTGCACAACACAACACAACACAACACAACACAACACAACACAACACAACACAACACAACACAACACAACACAACACAACACAACACAACACAACACAACACAACACAACACAACACAACACAACACAACACAACACAACACAACACAACACAACACAACACAACACAACACAACACAACACAACACAACACAACACAACACAACACAACACAACACAACACAACACAACCCCAGAGAGAGAGAGAGAGAGAGAGAGAGAGAGAGAGAGAGAGAGAGAGAGAGAGAGAGAGAGAGAGAGAGAGAGAGAGAGAGAGAGAGAGAGAGAGAGAGAGAGCGAGCGCTAGCTCTACTCGTTGAATACTCTTTCAGTGTGTCCCTACCATGTTATCATGTTATTAGTTTTCCGTTAACAACTAAAACTTAATCTTGAACTCAAGCTTGCTACATGTAGAGCGGCCATGTAATGCAGGGCATGTTTTTGTTTCACGGGAATTAGTACATGAATCTTCTAAAAAAAAAAAATACTCGATTGTTTTGTGATTTAGGGATAGAGAGAGAAATACGGTTATTCCACGTTATTCATTACGCGCTGTCCAATTTCATACGCGGCTTTTTGGATTCTGCGCTAGTGACTCACACTGAGCGAGTCGGATACGTTATAAGTGAATATATAGATAAATATAATGGATAAGGATTCTTACTTATCACCCTTATGAAGTAGATAGATATGTATAATAACTATATGATATATGATAGATACTTGTTGCCGTAAATGCCATACATCCATTTCTTGGTACTTCAGCTTTGGTCGTGGGTTCATTACCGAGCAATTGCGTGGTGACTTCTTTGGGTTTGTTTGATCGCATTGGCACTAACGAAGACTCCTTGGATTTTTTTTTAACAAGACCCAGGACTTGAAAAGGCATCCTCATCGCTCTTGTCTTTTGATCTGTTGCAGTGAATGAGCCTTGAAGGTTTTAGGAATCCATTATAACACCGAGATATGTAGGGATTGTGCAGTATTGATATCCAAATGGATACTCCCAAGCTCCCACATCCATAACATATTTAAAGGACAGTGCTATCCTTTATACCCCATTGAGCTGTCACTCAGCCATTCAACACACGCATAGACGCACGCACGCACCCCCCCCCCCCCATCACACACACATGCCTGTGATTATAATACATGGCAATATGATTTATTACTGGTGGAAATAGTCGCACTAATTCAGGAACGCTTTAATTCAAGATGGATATGTTAACCTTAGATATATATATATATGTAAAAGATGTTCTAAGCAATCTTAATAAACTAGATTATATAGTTTAATCATGAAATTGCTGTATATTACTCTGCCCGTGTTCGAATTTTCGCGACCACCTACCAAAATTGGTTTCAAGATGAAACATTTTTTACTGATTAGTATGATAAGATTTTTTCCCTCGAAATACGTATTTCATTAAGATAATTATTGCAAACAATTTTCGACATTTTTACAAGATCACAAAATTAGAACTGATTATTCTGATCAAGATTTTCCCCTCGAAACATATTTGTGAAACATATTTGTGGTAATCAAGCTCAATAGAATCATGGTCCATAGAATCATAGGTGCAGAGTACCTTTATACACCAAACCGAAGTTTTAAGTATACCCTTAAATACGTCTTTTTGTTTAGCTGAATCCAAATCAAAGCACAAGTATATAGGTATTCTTCGAAATCAAGACCATAGTGGATAGCCGCGCACCAGCGCTCATCTTGGTTGCAAGTGCGTCTCGTCAACACATCGAAACTGGTTCTAGAAGCCGAGAAGACAGACAGATAAGTAGAATCGCCATCAAGTACATTAGCGTTAGTTATTCTGCCTACATGTCCAGATTCTGGGAGCTGACCACGCGGTAAAATGGCTCCGGGTAGTATTCCATATTTATATAAAAAGAAAAAAAAAATATGGCAGAGAAGATAAATATGTTCTCGCGCTCTCTATGTTTTTTTAATGTATGTCGAAATAGGTTAGTCGCTATTGACCTTTTCCCTCAACTGTTTTCTTTTTTTTTTTTTCAATATTATTTTTTTTTTAATCAAAATTTGCCAACCAAATAGTCGCTATTCGCGATTCTTATGAATCAGTTTGTTCCCCGCTTGTTATGCATAACAGGATTCTCAATACCGGGAATGGAAGGGGGGAGGGGGGAGGGGGAGGGAAAAGGGGGAAAGGGGGAAGGTGAAGGTGAAGGGACGGGAGGGGGGGTAAGGGAATCATAAAGATGAAAGTAGAC
>BOPN01003266.1:120000-125000 GCA_017312705.2 Penaeus japonicus | reverse complement strand
CGTGTTGTGCGCTGCACCTGTTGCGATCTGCATGGACCTCATCACGTCCTGGATATGAAGTATATTCATAAAACAAAGATAAAAAGCATATTCATTAGATTCCGCATCTGTGCAGGGTAAACAGTGTACCTTTCACAAATGAAAACTGTCGGACATTTTAATATTGAAGTGCCAGTTTTAGTAGACGCATTCGTTTTTGACACAGATCACGGGAATCGGTGCTGTACAGGAAAAATCGAGTTCGAATTATCGAGGTACCTGCTGAATGCAAGGTTATCAAGAGCGACTAGTGACGTAAGCAGAAGAGTAACCATGGGATGTAACTGAGGAATAGGGAAGGTCCATCATTATCCTTTACCTAACCTTTTAGTTGTTGTTGTTGTAAGAGTGAGTTTGTATTTGTCTTATTCTAGTGTCCTTTCTCTCTTCCGCGTTCTGTTTCGGCAGTTTCTTAAATGTTTTTGAATTACTGCTTTAAGGTATTGATTTATGCGAATACCACGCGTGGTATTACGTGACACTCGGTTTAGGTTTAAATCCGGAACTTGTGTTATTGCAGGAGATTGTTATGTAATATTATGTCTGAATGGAAGCATCTAGAAGGAAAGGCAGGTACGCCCACAACAAGAACCTGTTCCCGGTGGTCAGCGAGATCACCTGCTGCCACTCTGGCCAGACGCTGACTCGGAGAAAATCGAGAACCTTCAGCAGGGAACTGAAGTGACTTTGCATGCTGGTCGGTTGGCGATGTGATATTCGTTTGGTGTTGAGCATTTTTATGGGGAGAACCATGGCTATATATTTGGTATTGGGGGGAAAGGAAAATATATGTAATCATATTATTTTGCATTGCAAGACTACTGAAGTATTGATGATTGTGGACAAATGACAAATTTATTTTTAAAAAGTGTTTTATGACAGCATTGCCTTTGTTTTTTTTGTCTTTCCTCCCCCCCCCCTTCTCTCTCTCTCTCTCTCTCTCTCTCTCTCTCTCTCTCTCTCTCTCTCTCTCTCTCTCTCTCTCTCTCTCTCTCTCTCTCTCTCTCTCTTTTCACGCAGTGAGTTATGCCTTGACCCAATAACATCGCCACGGCACCAGCCACGTCCCCATTTATCGCGTCGACTAATCGGTAAGTCGACCAAGTTTCGTTGACTTGGGAGCGAGAAGGACACTCGATTCCAGGTCAGTCGGCGGAAAGAAATCGACATCGATGTTTGAAAGTGTGCGGAAGGTGTCTTGTCGTCGGGCCATCGGGAATTCCTTTTCGTTGTCTTTTTTCAATTTGTCAATATTGTTTTTTGAGGATTTGAGGTATTTTCTTCGTTGGCGGGAGAACTTGGCGGAAATAACCTAAGAATTTTGATTCTTACAGATCTTATAATCAACGCATGAATATTATCAGACGTAAAGAGTGTCATTGAATACTATTTGCCAAAGTCAGCGTGAGATACCTTTAAAGCAATTAGAATGCTATGCTGCCCCTGCGGGTATTCAGTTGCAAGACGCAGCGTGCCGCATTTACATTGAAAGTGATGATTAACCTAAAATACGAGATCAGGTCTGTCATGTTATGTTTCAGTTAACTAGGAAGCTTCCTATGTAAACTGAAATGCATTAGACCCAATGCTAGCACGCGAGACGAAACGACCGGCAGATGAAGACCAAGGCCTCGTCGGTAAATAAATTTTCATCAGACTTCACAGCGCACACATCCTGCATACACGCGCTGCCCACTTGAAGAATTCTAATAGGAATAGGGTTTGAAAGGCCAGCATACCAACGCGTCCACCTTGGCAGCTCATCTGCATTGACGTCGAAGTATGAAAACCTGGGGCTCCTGAGCGACTCGCCGGCAGTCCTCCCAGTAGTGGCTGTCCTTGCGACCTACCCGGCCTGGGGAAGAAGACGAGGCTCGGGCAGGGCGGGGCGACTGCATAAGCGCGTAAATAAGCTCGTCTTGAAGATATGACTCTCCTTCCTTAGGAGCTTTAGATCTGGGCATCTGGGCATCTCTAGCGAACACCTCCCGGTCCTTCGAGTATCTAGATAACACCAACCACTTTTTCTTAATGTCACTTGAATGGATTTGGATACCGGAATCATATAAGACACAAATGAGAATTAAACATGATTCGTTTATGATCGGCGATTAATTTAGTTGGAGGGACGAGTTTGTTGCCATAGGCTTTTAAATCGGTTACATAAGTGACTAAGATCTCATTAAAAAAAAAATAAAATAAAGTGGCCGTCTATCGAAAGATGTAGTTCATATCAAAGCTGGTGAATATCATCAGTTCCACAATACACACAAGGAAGAATGGCGTATGTGCAGAAGTCTTCATATCTAGTTCTTGAGTGTCCGATTAGATTCCCGAAATTCTGCGTGTTCGCTGCCTGGCCCACGTACGCCACTTGCTTACGTCGATCGGCCGGAGGTGGTCTCCTGCAGCAGGTAAAGGACGCGACCTGAACCTTAATGCTGTCATATTTTCTGCCTTTTTCTGCCAAGAAGGAAACAATTTCAGTCTATGTCAAATTGCGTTCGTGTATTCCTCTTTCATAGTGCTACACATCGTCAGATCATTCCAGTTTTTACAATGACAGTGTGGTCGTATAAGTATTGTATTATCATAAATAGCATTTTGAGCACATGATGCCAGGAGCTCTGAATACTTATGGAAATGGGCCGTCATGAATAACCAGCACTCATGATATAACATCATCAGACCATGAAGGGAGAAAGGGAGAGGTAGGAAAAGGAGGCGCGGGGCCAGTGCCCTGGGGCGCTCGCCTACTGAAGGGCGGGCGGGAGGTGGGCCGGGTAGCGAGATTTGGCATCGAGAGGGGTAAGGGGGGAAGGTGCAACGCCGTCGGATCCATGGTCTGGCGGCCACACGGACACGGTTACCAAGCGAGTCCGCTTTGCTCTTGTGCACCGAGTGGCTCTGAGATATTGCGAAAATTAGAGAAACGTTTGGACCTGAGTGAAATAGTGCGTCTGTTTGGTGGGTCGGTCGGTTGGCTGGAATCCGACGGCGGGCCGCTCCTTAGTCGGGGCAGATCGGAAAGTGTCATTGCGTCGCGTGTTTGTGACCGCGTCTTTGTGAAAGTATGCGCTCCTCACTCGATAATCGAAACGTTTTTTAAATGGAAATGAAATTTAATTTAGTTGCAGTGCATTTTTGCAAAATTTTCTAATGAGAGATGGCCATCGCAATTTTTTGCCATTATGTAATTGGAAAGTTCAGTGAAAACACGGGAGAGAAATAGTTCGGTAGAATATTTGAGAAAATTTAATGATGATGGTGAACAGTATATCGTAACTCGAAGTGTCTGCGCCGTGTTGATTATCACTGTTATTGACATCATCATTATCATTGTTATGATAACTGATATATTATTATTATCTATCATCACCAACGTCTTCAGTTTAGTCACAATATGCATAACTATTACCATTATTATCATTGTTAATAGTAGTCATTGAAGAATAAGCGGTAGTTAGTAGTTACTGTTCTTGCTGTACTAGCTAATGGAAGTGAAATAATTAAGTGATTACTAATAGTGTAACTTGTCTTGTTATAACAAGAGTGGAACCATTGATGACGAAAATAGATGCATTTTTGTTATAGTAGCAATAGAAGTAGTAGTGGTAATAGCAGTGGACGTACTGACACTGGTAATTTTTCTCGTCATTATCATTATCAATTAGTATCATATTAAGTATATTATAATTTATTTATTATCCATCTCGCACGTGGATTTCCAGAAATACTCTTCCGTTGTTTCCTGCAAAGTAAACGAACGATGAAACTAATTCTGCAGCAGCGATGGCGAGCATCCATCGTTAGCGTAATGGAAAGGGCGCTGTGGCGATGATGCCAAAGTGTCTAGCTGTCAGCGACCGTGCTTTAACATTCTCCTCCTCTTCTCGGTCAGCACAGCGTTCACATCTTGAACAGTACCTAATCGCCTGCATAAAAGGACATATACATGAATATAAGGGCGGTAGCAGAGCAGTGCGTACGTGATCTGTGCGAAACCAGAAGGAATTAGACATGCCAAGCGGCAATGGCTCGTCTGTAACAATGCATACATAAATGTCTCATCCGCATCAAGGCGTATGTGTGTGTGTGTTTGCGAGCACTTGACCGCAAAGACTATCCGGCCCCGCCTTGGAGATCCCTCAGAGACCGCTCGAGCACCATGTTCCGGTTCAAGAAGAAGCCTCCGAACCTCCACTTCCACGCGATCAACCCCAACGAGGTGGATCCAGGCGCTTGCATTCTCTGTGCCGAGTACGTCTAGCGTTTGCCTTGACTGGCTCGTGCTTTGGGGGACCTTTGGTTTCTTCCAGGGACACCGTGTTTGTCAGCTTGAGAATGTTTTGATATTTTTTGTTTTTTATTTTATGTTTGATATTGTCTTCCCATTGACTAGTCTATAACTGTTTTAATCAGTTGACGATATTGTTGACAATTGCTTTTTGTGACCATCGCAGCATCATTGTCGTAGTTCTTAGCCAGGAGTTCAAATAGCGAATGCTTCTTTTTTACGTATTCTTTTGTGTGAGGGTTACATCAGCACTGACCAAAGAGTTGAAGGGGTACATGTGGCGGAAATGGTTCAGAACCACTAATGCAGATGAATGTGCGAGCAATTGATTTGATTTAGGTTGGGTCACCACCCTGTCCGGCCTGTGAGAAGGATGCGTCAGACATGCGATTAGGGGATCCAGTTGAAGATGATTTGCGAGCCCACTTAACTTGACACTCTGCTCTGCGTGGGGAGCTTTGCTGTGTGTGTGTGTGTGTGTATGTGTGTGTGTGTGTGTGTGTGTGTGTGTGTGTGTGTGTGTGCACATTCATATTAAATTGCTTACAACCGCGCTCCATTCCTCTCAAATTAGTAATAATATTAAAAGACCATGTATTGTTCATATCCGATTAATTTATACTTGTTTTTTTCTTTTGAATAGATATTGTCCATTATGATCATT
>BOPN01003266.1:105000-110000 GCA_017312705.2 Penaeus japonicus | reverse complement strand
CAGAGACATGATTTGTTAAGATTTTAATATCTACAAAATTGTAAATGTTTTTGACTTGAAGAGAGCATGTAGGCGTCTTCATCTTACTGTTTCCATTTTCAGACTTCCTTGTTGCTGGTGTTTGTGTATTAGCTATATATTTATCCAAGAACGTATATGAATAATGCAAAGAAGCATGAAAAATTTTATCTGTCAAATTGTTGAAGCTAAGATATATATTAATTATGATTTCTTAAAGGAAAATTAGATAAGAATAGTATCTGATATTTTCTCCATTTATGAATTAACATTTGCATGTACATGATTTTGACTTAGAGTGTATGATGTTGTTACACTGCTATTACATAACCAATCATGCATGAATCATTTAAAACCTTCAACCCATTTTTCCAAGTCTTATAACTAATGAAACAATAAAATCTTCCTTTATCACTGTCATTATTCTTAAATTCATATGCTATTTTATGAGATAAATTTGCATGTCAACTCTTCATGATTTTATATGTTCATTTTCTTGTGCATGTAGCAAACCCAAAGTATCATGCAAAATACAGAGTGATTATTCATGAAATTCACTTATCTCGGTTAATATTTCCTTATTGTCTCTTTTTTAAGACTGATGAGAGTGCTAGGAGAAAGATAAATTTACTCTCTGCTTTAATTGACAGTAAAATTGTTCTAACATATTAGGGATAGGCAAGATGTAACTGACTACACTTATATATGACAGTAATGATTAAGAAAAGATATCATTTGTTGACATCATAATGTTAGGAGACCCATTTGTAAGGGGTTGATCTGCTCTTGATTGTCTTAAAGGATGGTTAAATGACTATTTAAACTAGGATTTTATAAAACTAGTATGATTTACCATAGATGGTAGAAGATGCTAACATTCCTTCTCACTTTTGCCATTTCATAATCATAAGACTGAGCTGACTGACTTTTTTCATTTTGATGTCAATGCTTAGACATTGTTTCAAGGCTTAAAAAAGCATTAAGACCATTTGCATGAAATAAAAAGAAAGGTAAAGTATTATCCTTTCTTTTTTTCTTCTTTAGATGATATGTAATATGTGATTTAGGTGCATTGTACCACTAGATTTAAGTACTATAAAGGAAGTGATACAATCAGAAATTGGGTTTCAAGGTATTTGAGTGAGGTAGATGCAGTTGTTTCTTTTAGTCATTACAATTATTAGGAAGCCAAATTGTATATTTTTATCTGTAGGTAGGAAAAAAATTCGCTGTGACTTTGGAGTGGATTGGCTGTGACATGTGTGCTTTTATGTGTTTTTTTTCTCAGTTCTAGACAGAATGATACTACCATTGTAAAATTGTAAGATAGGGATAATGCATTGCATGATAGCTGTTATTAATTTCACACTGTTAGATGAGGAATGCTTTTTTTACTGTACAGTTGGTCAGGTACATCTGTTGGATGGCAAAATCCCCAAGGACGTCTGCTTCCAAGTTGTAAATACTCTTATTAAGGAGACAATAAATTTATTTGGGAACTCATTTTCCTCATCTGTACATATTACAGATTCCTGCACATAGTCCAACGTACTTTCAGTACTGAGGTAGATATCACATGAATCAAACCCCTTTCAGGTCGCATGGCAAGTCGTGAGTCACACTTGTCAGGGGGGTCAGAACTAGACAAGGAGTCGGATCGTGCTTCGGTCAATACAATGAGCTTCAAGCCAGCCAAGTACACTCTCACAGAATCCAACAACCATGGCTCTATGTACCTCAAAATGGGTGCAGTCTGTAAGTATGTGTGGAATAATTCAGTAAGACTGATAGATATGATCAGCTGAAGCATAGCTTATAATGGTGTAATTTATATATTGGAGGCTTTGTTTTATGTAAATGAAGTAATTTGTAAGATTGTAGATCTAAAAGTTGACAGTTTCATCTGAGATTATTTAGAGATTCTCCCTAGTAATAACTTGTCAGCCTCCTCAGCTAATGTACGTCCTCAATATAGAAAATCTTCTTTTGATTTAGGGGAACATATATGAATACGCAGGCTTTGGATAACAAGATATGTAGAGAAAAACATTGCTAAACTATTTATATGAAAGAAATATAGCTTATGTTAAACACACATTATCCTTTCAGTGTTTGGTATTGGCAGTATGATCTACAGTGGCTTGGAAGTTGGCCAGTACTTTGAGCTGAAAGGGGACGACAACTGTGCTGATATTCTCTTGGCCATTGCGCCTGGTGCTCGGATGTTGTTCACTTTCATCCAGATGTATTTCATTTTCCTCAATTCAAGGGTCTGTAATGTTTATATATACCTGTTTATAGTTATAGGCTAATTAAACTGTAAGCATACCCATTCACATGTAAACAAAGAAGCACATTAACAAAAACAAACACACACGAACATGCACAACTACACAATAATACAGAGACACAGATGAACATGCACAAATGCACAATAACACACAGACACACATGAACATGCACAAATACACAATAATACACACACACATAAACATATGCTAATACACAATGACACTCAGACACACATGAATATGCACAATACATAATAACACACAGACACACATGAACATACACAAATACACAATAACACATAGACACACATGAACATGCACAATACACAATAACACACAGATTCACATGAACATGCACAAATACACAATAACACACAGACACACATTAACATGCACAATACACAATAAACACAGACACACTTGAACATGCACAATACACAATAAACACAGACACACATGAGCATGCACAATACAAAATAATACACAGACACACATGAACATGCACAAATACATAATAACACACATATACACATGAACATGCACAAATACTAAATAACACACATACACACATGAACATAGACAAATACACAATATCACTCAGACACACATGAGCACTCAGAAACACACTTGAACACACATACATCTTCCTCCTCTTCTCCTTTTTCTCCTCTTTCTCCTCTCCCTCCTCTTATTTCTCTTCCTCTTCTTCCCCATCCTCCTCATCTTCTTCCTCCTCCACCTCCTTCACCTCCTCCTCCTCCTCCTCCTCCTCCTCCTCCTTCACCTTCACCTTCACCTCCTCCACCTTCACCGCCTCCTCCCTTCCTCCTCTACCTTCACCTCCTCCTCCCTTCCTCCTCCACCTTCACCTCCTCCTCCCTTCCTCCTCCACCTTCACCTCCTCCTCCCTTCCTCCCTCCTCCTCCTCCTTTCCTTCCTCCCTTCCTCCTTCCTCCTTCCTCCTTCCTCCACCCTTCCTCCTTTCCTCCTTCCTCCTCCTCCTTCCTCCTCCTCCTCCTCCCTTCGTCCCTCCTCCACCTTTCCTCCCTATTCCTCCTCCTCCTCCTCCTCCTCCTCCTCCTCCTCCTCCTCCTCCTCCTCCTCCTCCTCCTCCTCCTCCTCCTCCTCCTCCTCCTCCTTCTTCTCCTCCTCTTTCCTGTCTGCGTCCCCCCTTTTTTTAATATTATGAAGATGATTTATGATTGCATAACTTCCTCCCTCCTCCTCCTCCTCTTCCTCCTCCTCCTCTTTCCTGTCTCCTGTCTCCTTCCCCCCTTTTTTTAATATTATGAAGACGATTTATGATAGCATAAGTTATCAAACAGCAAATGTAGTTATCTACAGAAGTTATGCATTTTTTGGTATTACTATGTACCTACTTCATTTCTTTGTACTTCTTTCAGGTTGCAATCAGTCGACATAGGATTGTGGCAAGATTTGGCCTTATGCACATGATTGGGACCAATCTGTGTATATGGCTTAATGTTTTAGTTCAGGAAACTAAGCATGAGATTATAAACTTGAAACTTGGCCACGGACAACATCATGGAGGAGGTAAGAAAGTTTCCTGCGTATTTTCAGTTCTAAAGGACCTTGGGGGTATCATTAGACATCACTAGTCACATGCATAGTTTCTTCAAAAGGACAAACTTTATGTAGAGATAAAGACACCTGCACACTTTAAATACATTGTGATGCATGTGGTTTAATTTGATAAAAGAGGAACCTTTTAGTTGGTTAGAAATGTGATAGAGAAACTAGCAGAGGCACATGTAGAATAGTGTGTTTATGTTTTAGTTTTAGCACTCATTTCCCTTCATAATTTTTTCACAATTTAGGAAGACAGACTTTTAGAAGAGGGCATTGACATAAACATATTTGATATGAGGTGACTACTGGAAAATAAATTAATGCTCCTTTTGCTGTAAGAGTTTTAGTTGTGTAATATACTATTCACCATTTGATAGGAGACATACTGATAGGGCAGATAGCTGGTTTAATATGAATATGAATATAGCATAATGGCAGACTAACAAATATCCCTGCATAATGTACTAATGCTCTATACAGACTTTTATGTGTATACAATATATATAAGCAAATGGGACATCTGGACTGTTGCAAAGCATGAGGGACATGTCAAGAATATGGATGAACTTGCAACTTTTGGCTTGTACTGACCATGAATATGAGCTGCTCTTGGACATTAAACAACAGACAATTTTAAGCCTGAATATGCCCTATTTTTTATAAGAATAAATGTTCCCTAGTATGTGCCATTATAACTTACAATGAATAAGATCCCACATTTAACAGGAATTTCAAATATATTTGACTACTCTGACAGTATTACTTGATTACAGACAACATAGGCCTGTTATTGTAGATGAAATTAAGGACATAGTTATTAGTTTACAAATTACCCATAGATTATAGATACAATAATTCTTCATCCATTAGACACTTTTATATTCTGTCTGTTACTTTTCAGAGCAAGACTTTCTTCATTACTTTTTAATTAGCAAAAGATTATACTTTAAGTATACTTTGTTTGTTACCAAAATTTAAAAGTTATAAATTATTCATAATTTATCAAGTGATTGCTCTGAAATCCATCTTTTTATACCTTTGCTCTTTACTGAAAATTACTTTTTATCTGTGATACTCTCAGCCAGTATACCTAAATTCCCC
>BOPN01003266.1:50000-95000 GCA_017312705.2 Penaeus japonicus | reverse complement strand
TTGCACATGTTTAAAGTTTGATTCGCATCAAATTGCATTGACTGTTGGGTAACAATGTTTCCAAAACAGTCTCTGATTCTAATAATGATTAGTTTGCCTTTTCTTGGAATATATAGTTTTATGACTAATTCATAATTCTCAAATGAGGATACAGGAAACCGTATGATCCTGGTAGGACTCACTTTATACCTAATATATTTAGCCTAGATATGACTCACTTTATCTATTATAGTATTTCTTCATTTTCTCTCTACATGTAGATAATTCCGTGAGACATACTGTGTTTCATTTAAGCAGCATTTGAATCTAACGAACCTTCATTTCTCTGGATGAGAGATTGGAGTGTTCATTACGGTCCTTTACACAATGTACTGTGTAGATAATCTGATCTGTTGACATATTATAAAATATATTAACAAAGGACTTCTTTCTCTTTGTATATAAATTATACTACTTTTAGGAATATTTTAACTTTTTTCATGATTCTGTCACCTATGATTACTTATTTCATTAGCTGACAATACTTAGGTAAGGTTTTAAATGCAGCAGAAAACATTCTTTTTAATGTGCATTTTACTTAGATTTAGGTCATAGCTGATATAAAGAACCAATTTTAATATACATATATATCCAGTTCTTGCCTTGTTTTTTCTTAAGAAACATTATAATTGTGCAGTATAGCAAGAAAATAGTACAGTTCTCTAGGTGATTAATTTGATCTTTTAACCTAACTTCCCCTAATACAACTTGAAGTTGCACTTTAGGGTAATCATAAAAGGTTAATGTTTTTAAGTTACTCTTTTTACTTTGAAGTAAATTTGTGAAACTGAAAATGCTGTTTACATATTTCAGAGCCACTTGAAAGATCAGAAACTGAACACAGTAAAATTTTATTAACAATGTAGTATGCAATGTACTTACATCCTCAGAATTGAAGAATGGAAATTATGAATTGAAGTTTTTAGCTAAATCATAAACAATGTTATGTATGTATGTATGTTATTTATAAAGGATACTAGATATAAAATATATAGCTAATTTATCATTTATCATTTATTTTATTAACCTGTTGATGATGGGGCCGATTCAGCTGCACGTGGCCATCCCACTGGATGTATTCACAGGTCGTAGAACTTGCTTTCAGGGATTTTTATATGCTGAGGTGGTGGCACACTGTACACAAGCCACAGTACAACACAACACATATTATAACATCATTTCACATCACCAGGCAGGAAGACCCAACAATAAGCTTTGATGGAACATTCACATCATTTGGTGTGAAGACCAGGCAACACTTGATGTGGATGTCACTTCATTTGTTATGAAGGGGTTAACTTGTAACTGTAGAAAGTTCATTCCTATATGAATTAAAATCCCATGTCTGAACAACGTTATTTTTATGCGTCTATTAGCGTCTATCAATAAAATAAAAAAGTGAATAAAAAAAAAAAAAAAAAGACTTGTCACACTTGATTTTCTCTTGGTTTCATTACATACAGCCTATTGTTAATTTCCTCTGTTTGTTAGTTTAAAAATAATAGTAATTGTTTACTAACTGGATGATTTCTCTACTTATCTGATTTTACCTTTTATCCACCACAGCAGAAGCCACACATTACTCACACAAATTAGGTCTCCAGACTAAGCAACATTGATACACATTGATACAGGAACTTAGTGAATTCAGTGCTGATATATAAGGTTATATAACCATTTAATTCTAAAGGATAAGAAAACAAAGATAAGTAATTTGCTTATTTTATTAAGAAGCCGTTTATATGATATGCTATACAATAATGCAATAAATAAAATAATGTGTACCCTACAATCTAAAGCGCATCATACAAAGGACTATTAAATACAAACTAATTTTGCATTCACTACGACAGACAAGAACATGAAAGGAACGGAGGCAATTTGCAACCAGCTGTGCTGACGGACGCACTTATGACCACACCCAAAAATGCCTGTTCTTGGCAGTGTTTATCACAGGTAGATTAAAACTGCCAGGCAAAATTAAGCCATCATATCTGTTGATAATGGTACTGCTACATCTCATACTTCATAGAAGACATTGTTTACAACAGCAATACTATAACATCAACATAAGTCAATCCTTAGCCAAATAAAATGACAATACATACACAGGTAGTTCACAGTAGTATCCTATGTTGTATTTAGCACAAGCCTAAACCTGTTGGTTACTTGTTGGTTAACAGGGACAAGAGAGAACATGTGTTAAAGGAAGTGCAACACAAAGCAGGGCACATGGGCAGGTGTAGCGTAGGTGGGCACAGCTGGGGCTCTCTCTCTGGAGGGATGGGCCACGAACTGTCCTGGGTCGGGCTTTCCTTCCATAAATGCATTGGCTGGTTACCGCTGCCTGAGGCTGCGGGGATAACACCAAGAGCAAGGAGGCTGCTGGCAAGACCAAAGTGTGAGACCTATAAGGTGCCTTACAGCAAAATACACAGGTGTAATCCACTATATATTTTAGGGTTGGAAACCATGAACAGCCTTGCACAACTTTGTCCATGGTCTGTTCTCTTTACAGTTGCCTCCAAAAGTCTCTGATTACTTTTTGTTCTTTAGAAATAAGATTGTCATATTCCTGGTCTGGGGTGCTGCAAGAGCAGACATGTCAAAGGGAACAATCTGATCTCATTATAGAATGAAAGGAAATGAAATTGTTGACTGCTTGTTTATGCTTATTCTTATAGACAATACTGGGCACTTTGAAGTCATGCACCTGTACCCACTAATTTCTGGTAAGTTGAGGACTACCAGCAGCCTAGGACTAAGCAAGCGACATTATCAACTGCTGAATGATCTAACTTGTGCTTATTGCTGGGGTGTAACTATCCCACTGATTTGTATGTTAATGAAAGTGTGCTATTATTCAGCATAATTTGCAAACATAAGTATTTTCCAGTACAGATAATTTTCTTTTAAGAAATGAAAGGACAACAGTTACAAGTAGAAACAGTAAAAAAGTAGAAATTAAGTACAAGTTATCTGACTTAGCCTAGAGACTCATGGAAGCAATGTCAATAATGACAATATTTACATATAGCATCACCTACCAGCTTAGTTACTTGTACAAACACTGATATAAAAAACTTTGGTTGCACAAAATATCCAATTATTAATTTTTTCCAGACTTCCAATGAAATTATGATATGGCAAAGTCTAATAAAAAAAATTAAACCTTGCCAATAACAAAAGAAATTTATACTCTGAATCAAGTAGTTTCCAGTGATATAAGGGTGGTATTTGTTAAACACTCATAATTATGACCTTACGACTAGGTAGTACATATGCTTTGACCGTCTTTATTGTCTAAGCAACACTAAATGACCACCAAAATAAAAGTGATAAAAGTTTCTTCAAATTAAACTCAAAATATCTGAACAAATTCAACAAGTGTGTATATCACTTTTAATTTACACATAATCTAGGTCTGGGGGATACATTCACATCATACATTCCTTTAGAAAATAATTAATACAAATGTCACTCAAGGGCTTTAGGAGATAAATGAGCATTTACTTCAACACACCTTGAATAAATGTTTAAAAAAGGGATGAAAATAGCAACAAGACAGGGATCTGACAGCCCATCTCCTTGCTAATTTACATGGACACTGACACTCTGTCTATTAGCCTAAGACCTTGTGCATATAAATCGACTTTGTTGCCAGGTCTTCAGCATTAATGTAAATATTATTTTTTAAACTTTAATAGTAATGGAGCAGATTCCGACATGGCAGGATCAACTTAGCTCCCTAGTTTTATGAGATAACTGGCCAAGTGATTTAGAACTCCCATAGGGTAGCCCTTGAGGGATCTGTATCCCCAAGTTTAAAGCCTCCATTTTTCTCAGTAACAATATATTGACCAGAGGAATTCTTCAGGCACATCCTTGTGGCTTCACGGAGTTCAATAAAGAATCCTTCTGGGACCTCAGAGTCGGCCATGATGCCATCTCCACATGCATGCCAATAGCCACCTTGCTGACCTGAAAGACAAATAATTATGAATAAGTTGTGCTTTTTGTCAAGTAAAAAAAACATCAGTAAAGCCATCTATATTGAAAACTATGTCATTATTACCTCTTGAATTTATTACACTTATACAAACATACATATAACCAATAAGTTTGTCACATGTGCACATAAATTTACATCCTTTTAGGTGTTAAGTATACAAAAACACTAACCAAAATCACAATTTTCATATTTCCAAGAATGGGGTGTCATATATGGTATTATTATAATATACTCTATTCAGCCATAACTAGTGTATGAGATAAAAAGGACCCACTCAAAATTTGTTGAAAAGAAATATACATAAAAGAGAAAACAATAAACAAGTGATATTCTCAAAAGACAAGAGACCAATCAATCATGATAAACAAAGTATGGTTAGTGCAGTAAGTGGCCTATATGTGTCAGGCCCATGTTTGACACAAAGAGCAAGATTTGATTAGCTTACCTCTGAAGTATACTTGTCCGTGGTCACCCTTCTCTACGCGGATGGTCTCGTAGTTGGCTTTATTGCACTCCATCTTCAACGTGTTTATCCTGTAGCCAACAAAGCCTTGTTCTCCCTTCAGCACCAACACAGGCCTGTGGGAGATATGTTATGTCAATTCCGACTATTCATAAAATTTTGAACACAATTTTCCTAACTACAAAATAAATTGGTACCCATGTGTAAAATGTGTATGACCGTTTAATACTCTTTCTTACATCTTGAACCTCGACAACAGAAATTTTTTTGCACACAATATTTTCAAAGTACCCTAAAATGACACAAGGTTTCAACGTTATGTATCATAGATAAATGCATAATCATCATCAGAAAGAAAAAAAAAGTCCTTGGTTCATTTGCTGTTGCTATAGTCTTACCTATTGATAAGATAGAAGTAGAATCGAGCGCTCTCATCGTCAGGGGAATCAGCGTTGGCAAAGAGATGGCCAGATTTTTTGGTTGCAATGTATTTGCCGTTGTTTGCCTGGAATGCCACCGACCCATCTGCTTGCCAGTGGAAAGTGAAGAGTGCGTTGGATGTTCTGTAGGAAAAGAAGGTTGTGTCATGTAGTTTCATCATTATTTCAATGCAGCACCTACTTCAGTTATCAAAGGTTATCAGGTATCAGTTATTCACGGTGAACTTCTGTTATATACGTAGAATTCGTATTACTCACGGCTTGTTGGCGTTAGCCTGGATGCCGCCGCCAGCCTCCAGGGTCCAGTACTTGTCTTGCATGGTGCGCACGTACCAGCGCTTTGTAGCAGAGTCATATTCCAGCTGGAACTTTTCGTGGTCTGAGATCTCTTCTTGGTTGGCGGTCACGTCCACTCCTGAAAGATGAAAAGAGAAGGTTTCATTAGACACTTTCAAGAGCAGGGGTAAAATGTGTCTAATTTAATGTGGAACAGCAGGGATGTATTTTATTGCCAGCCATGATCTTCAAGTGAACAGCGACAATCACAAAAGTAGGGGGAACGACTAGGTGAATTAAAGCCTAGGGCAGCTTTTCTGAGAACGTAAGGTCACGATCTGTATGTGATCCGTCTTGTGTGTCCGATCGTCACGCTATCGCCACGACACCTCTCGCACTCGCAGTTCCCAACACCCTACATTCACATCGCAAAGCTAGATTGACTATGATTTTATATATTAGGGATTTTTGCATTTTATTTTTATTCATAATAAGCATAAACATTGGACTTGGTATAACCATCTTACTAATACTATCAACACAATACTAATTTCTGATGCATCATGGCATCCCACTAGGTTCCTGACCATCCTGGTTGCATGACAAAATCAAATTAGCGCAATCAAATATTGCACACAATAAACCAAAGCTTAACTTCGCAGTGATCTCCAACACAATTCAATACACCAGCGAGCGACCACGGTCCCAGATACATCGTCGTGACTGCCCTTGGCCAGTCGCCCGTCCTTCAAACGGGCTGCAGGTCTGGACAGGATACAATCGGTCCCTTGTTCGACCGCGGGGTTCCTTCTCTTCCAAACCCATGCTCAGACAGAGGGAGGCTGTGAATCGATGTCCTGACCATATCAATACACCACTGCTAGTGCCAGCTCCACCCTCTCGACGTCATATCCCTCGGGGAAATCCGAAAGGTCCGTAGGAGAGGTAGGACTCCTATACGGCCACAGATCGTTCATCATTCTCCATTTTGCCTTCGACGGTACAAATGAGGGAGAGGAGAGCCACGAGACAAAACCCAGGCAACAGTCACCCGCGACCCACAGCGGCCGCAAGCAGAGAATAGCGATCTTTTGTAGTGTAGAAAGGGTGGCAGGGAATGAGACGTGAATCAGCGTTTCAGGAACTTCCTTAGTGGATAATTTTCCCCGACGGGAAGGAGGGAACTGGCAACGCCGTCCACTTATTATACATCGCGACTTGGCCCTATAAACAAAACCGATTATCAAAATGGCAGTTTGAAACCATGACAGACGAAAGGAAGAAAGAGAGGAAGGGAGGAAAAAGGAAAAGGGAGGAAATGAGGAGAGGAGGAAAGGGAGTAAGAGAGGAAGGGAGGGTGGAAGTGATGAATGGGAGGGAGGAAGGAAAGGAAGGGAGGGAGGAAAGGAAAGAGGGTGTGTGACGATACAGATAGATGGATTAACTGAAAAAACAGACAAATGGAGATAAAAATTGGGAAAGCGTTTAATCTCAAAAGTTTATTTAAGGAACAATTTACATTGTAAAAAAAAGCCTGAGAAAGATGTCAAAGCTTCTACCAAATCCGAAAGGCTTTCTTTTTTGTCTATCAATTCCTGGCCATAACTAAAGGAACGCGCGCAGGTTTCGCCCGATTACAAACTAAAACACAAAGCTCGTGTGACGATGCTTTGTGTGGCGGGGAGCTAGGTGTCGAGGTGGAAAGCCCCACATTTCCGTAATGATGTCGCTCCAACCCCGAAAAACAACCAAGTCAAAGGCAGCCCCAAAACAAACGGCAGGTTTCACTCTCACCTGGGATTCTGAATAGTGAGATTTCAAAGCGGAGAGCCTTTTCTTTCTTAACGACAATACAAACCCATTCAGCTGAACCGATTAACTGTAACGTCGCAAGTTCTCCTTTGCTTTTACTAGCAGAGTTCCACCTAAGAATCAGCTTGCAATTTTCATCCAATTGTACTTAAATTGAACTTTAAAGTCCATATAAGTCTGTGAGACTTTCCCCCCGAATCTGACATTTCTTTTATAACTTGGCAAAAGCTACTTGTCGTCACTAGTACACGAGGCAAGCCCTACGCAAAGGATTACGGCCACCTGGCGACAGCGAACTGCCACAGGAGGTGCACTGCAATGGAACATACGACCATGACTATGCCTTGGGGTATCTACATATTTCCTAACCCTAATTTGCCACCTTGAAAAATTAACAGGAATGTGAAATCGAATCCATATAATCCCAGAGCTTGTAATCTTGCATACATAAGGAAAAGGAGCTTAATCTAGGCCGGCTTACGCCCTTTTGGAGAAGGAACAACTGTGAGAAGTGAGCAGAAGAGACAAAAGAAGAAGAAAGGAGCGAGTCGCGCACAACGACGCGGACGAGAGAGAAAGCTATGGCGACGGAATCACGTCGAGAGGCAGTCTAGTAAGAAAATTAAATACACAATACAGGAAGCGGGAATGGATTCTACAGCTGTGTCGCTGGGAGATTTGGTTGTCGAATGAAATACAGTCTATGGTCTGTAATATGATAAGAAGCGCCTTTTATTACAAGAGTTATGACAGGCTATTCCACCATTAATGAAAAAAATGGGGAAATTACTCGCTACATTTTGTGCTAGCATGCAAGATTCCCCTTCGTCATCTAAGCAACAAAAACTTTAATCTACGTTTTTTTCCCACTTTTTTGTAGAGACGAGTGCAATTCCTGAGTCCATGAACAAGTGAAGCCAGGAGCGCGGGTAAGACAGACATATATAATGAGTGCAAGAGTGAGTGAGCGAGCTTGTATTTGTTTCCATATGAAGAACAGTCTAAATTATACCGATTGTTATGAATCCTTCCAACACGGCACAGCCCATAACAATGAATCATAGACATGCCTAGTCCTCGCTTCCACCTTTAACTTGGCCAAACCCAGGCCCTTCGATAATTCAAATGCTCCTGACCTCGCTAGCCATCCCTCCCCTACACTATCAGCCCTTCCTCTCTCGTGCTTTTCCCATTTCTTTTATTCGGGAGTAAAATTCCTCCCTCTTCTTTTCATTTACACATTATTCTTTAATAGCTTTAGAACCTCTTCTAGATTTTATTTTTCTTTGCTACTCATCTCATTCAAAATCTATTTCAATTTTCATGTCTATGACTTCTTAACTTCATCCTCCTTTCCATTTATTCTCATCCCACTAAAATAAAATATTCGCACCATTCTTCAAACCGAGGAACTCGTGAAAAAATCTCCCAAATATGATGAATATTCTGCGGAACACCAATGCAAAATACCAAAAATCTGAGGGAGGCATATTTGCAAATGCCAGAATGAGGAGCGGAGAATGAAAGTGGGGAGAGGGCGGGGGGAGGGGGGGGGGCAGTAGTGGCTTCCAATCAATGAAGAAGGGAGGGTGGGAGGGGAGGTCAGGAAGGGAGCGAGGAAGGGAGTGAGAGAGAAGGAGAGAGGAAGGAGGAGGCAGCTTAGATCAAGCTGTCACTCAACATTCGTTAAGGAAATTTCCTGCAATTCGAGGTACGGAACTTGACACATGATATATAGATCCCTTGCATAATTTCGCGGATAAAGGCAAGAGGAAGACACAGAGCGCCGCTTGCCGTCTACTCTCTTCATTGCCGGTACTTCCTCACATGAGAATTATTGTCCTCGCGATGGAATGAGTGCGTACGGATCTTGACAGTTATCATTATTTTATGTAAGATGAATGAATAAATGATTGTGTTATGTTCTACTTTATATAGAGAGAGTATAAAAAACTAGATGTTTTCTACCCCGATTAGAGGTAGCATTTTGGATGAAGCCAGTCGTCCAACAAACAAAGCGAGGACCCACGGCGCTGAGCGCGGTCACTCCCGCTATCGTGACCACCCGCGAGCCACAGTTTAACACCAAGGCAGCCGGTGGAAACCGAGAACCGCAAGCTCTACCGGTCACGTCGCTGGGGGAGGACAAGGGAAATGCCACAGCACGTTCGCTTGGAAAGGCACGTCAAGCACCGTCGCCAAGAACCTCTGTCCTGATGTTTTTTTTCTGATATTTTCTTTTAATGTCGGGAATCCCTAAAAAAAATGTTTTTCCCTGGAGTGAGATCCACTATAACAAAGTACTCAGATATCTCCCAATTCGACGTAAATCGCATCTCCCCCAATACAGTAGGCACATAAATCGGCCACAGGAGCCGAGGGCGGCGCGGCAGGTCGGCTCTCCCCTCAACATATGGCACATGACATCACCAGCCGGCACCCTACCTCCGCCCATACCGCATGTCACTTCGCAGCTCCCCGCTTTCTCGGTTTCTCTGCGGCATTTTCTCTTTCCGTATCAACGAGCCTTGACACACTTTCATGCCGAGTCAGTTGAAGAAATCGGGAGTAAGCCTTTGGAATAAGGAGAGAGAAAAGCTCAAACGAAAACTGCATAAACAAGGCACGCGAACCACCTGCTTTGCGTTTTTCCAGAGGCCGAAATATTCCCTGGGGGTCTATTGACAGAAGACCGCACTAAATCCAGATATTAATATGGACCTACTCCTACTCTGCTCTGCTCTCCTCTCTTTCTTCCCCAGCCCCTTGTTCTTCTCTTCTCCCCCTTCCCTTTTCTCTTCTCACACGTCCCTCTTCTATTCCCCCCCTCACCTCTTCTATTATCCTCCTTCCCTCTTCTATTCTCTCCCCTTCCCGCTTCTATTCTCTCCCCTTCCCTCTTCTATTATCTTCCTCTCCTCTTCTATTCTCTCCCCTTCCCTCTTCTAGTCTCTCCCATGCCCTCTCCTATTCCCACTTTCCCTCTTCTATTCTCTCCCATGCCCTCTCCTATTCTCTCGCCTTCCATCTTCTCCCCACTCCCTTTCCCCTCTCCTCTCTCTCTCCTCCTTCCACTGGTCCCACCTCCCTCTCTTCCATCATAATCTGCAACAACCGCCTTCTTAGACATCAAGAGCTTTCTGTCCCGCCCTAAACGGTGCGTGTTTGCCTCCCATACTCCTCGTTAGCTCCCGTTTATGCACGAGTCGGAGGAGGATGGAGAGTAGTGTGGACTTGAGCTGTTGACGGAACTTTGTGCTTGTTTTCTTCCTTTTTGGTTGTTGGTTGTAGGTAGGTGTTTATTTGTTTGTTTGTCTTTGAGGGAAGATGATGTGTGAGGGGAGGAGGAGGCAGAGACAGAGACAGGGCAGAGGGCTAGATTAGTCAACAGAAACACACAGACACGGAAAAGACAGATAATAATAATAAGAAGAAATACGCAAAGGCAAAAAAAAGTAATAAGAATCAGACAGCTAGCTATACAGACAGACAGACAGCGAGGCGACGAGCACCTGGCAGAGCGCACAGTCATAGCGGATGTACTGAAGGCGAGCATTACATCTTATCGGCTCTCACTTCCTGCCGATGTATCAGATGACAGCGTTGGTGTTAGCGTGGAGCCTTCGCAGCGGTATTAGTAAGCCGTTTCCTGCGATTAAGTTTATAACATAATTAGAGATTCTCGGTTATTTTTTGTAAACTTAATCCGTTGAGGATTGAACGATAGACCTTCAGAGTCCAAAACCAAAAATCAGAAAAGGGTACCACGTATAACATAATTATGAAGGCTTGTTTATGGGGTCCGTGGCCGCTGCCTAAAAACGACCTTGAACACTTTGGTCAGTTGGTATATTACTCCCACTGGCAAAGTATTCATGGGAAGATGGGTATGCACGAACTGGCATATTTCGAATGAAAACGTCTGGTAAATGTGATACATAGGAATTTTATGTCTTTAAAAAGGGCTTTAATTAAATATCTACACGCGACCTGACTTGCCTAACTTCCCGTTTATCATCATCACGTGATATATAAATAAAAAGCAACTACAATATCCTTGCTTTCAACACCATGATATCTCCATTCCAAAAGAAGTAAACAACCCTCAGGATTATGGCTGTAATAGCGAAATGCAGTAAAACAAAGTAAAGCAAAGTCACATTTCTCACCCGCGCCTCACATAATGTTCTCACAGCTGTCCCTCCCCCTTCCCCTTCCCCCCCACCCTACGCTATTCACCATCGCCTCCCCTCCCTCTGGCACGTGTTCCGTCCTCCCCCCCTCCCCCCATCCCTCCCTCCTTATCCCCCTCCTCCCTATCCTGGCGTGACTGCCGCGGCGACACTTATGTCCCATGTGGCCAGCCATTATCAGAAAAGAGTGACGTAAGAATAAAAAAAAATATGCAGGACAGAATACAACACCGATGTATACAAATATTCCAAGTGCTTTCTCATTCTAAAAAAAATATATAAAGTAGAAAAAATACCACAAAAAAGAACGCCTGGGAACAAAAACGAGTCTTTCCAATATTATCGAAATCCCATTCACTCTTTCCAATTCTTCATCTCACCAGCATCCCCTCCCCCTCTTCTCTCTCCTTCCCTCCCCCACCCTCCGCCAGTCCTTCATCTCCATAACCATTTCGTCGCGGGAGATGGCGTGGCGCCGACAGCCTCCTATCGACGCGATTCGATTCCAGAACATTCCCGACGCGACAGACGCGAGCGGAGGAGCGTCCATGCCGCCGGTCATTATGATTATGATGGCGACCTTTTCACCCTCGTCCCTCCTTCCTCCATCCTCCTGCTCCTCCCTGCTTCTCCCTGTTTTCCCTTACTCCCTCTCCTGCTTCTTCTTCCCTTTCATCTCCCTGCTTCTTCCTCCCCCCATCTCCTCTCAGCTTCTTCCTTTCTCCCACTTCCCTCTTCTCTCATACTTCTCTCCTCCCCGTTTCTCGGGAGCAAAAATATGTGAACGAAGGGGATGTTTATTTCCGCGTCAGAAGGGTGATGAAAATGATGACGTCACAGAGAGAAAGCCAGCAGTAAAGGAGGGAAAGAAGACAAAAACGAAGACAAAAACGAAGACGAAAACAAAGACAACGAAAAATAAAACAAACTAAAGAGAACAAAAGCAGAATGTAAAACAAAAAAAAAGGAAGAATAAACAGCAACAAGAAAGGCACAAGGATATAAAAAAAATGAGCGTAATGAAGACCAGAACTGTGATGATTAGCTTCGAGTGGAACTAATTACGTTTGCGAGAAGCTCAGAGAAGGATGGTAACTTTCAGAAGTCTAAAACCTTTGAGGATGAGGAAGTTAAACATTAATATAACAGCTGAGGAACAATATGCGAAGCGGTCCATGAGTGACGGGATGAGAGACGGGTTATACGAGGGTAAGGGGAGGGGGGAAGGGGAGTTGTGAGGAGGAGGTAGGGAGGGGAAGGGAGGAGGGGTAAGAGGAGGGGAAGGTAGGTTAAGAGGGGTGAGAGCAGGGGGGGGGGGAGGAAAGGAGGGGCAAGAGGAGAGAGGAGAGCTTGAAGGAGAGAAAATTAACCTAAAGGCTTAACTAACACTTGGAATGTTCTCATTACGAGGTAGAAAAGCAGCTTCCATATATCCCTCAGGACAAGCCACTCAAA
This sequence comes from Penaeus japonicus, assembly GCA_017312705.2. Taxonomy (NCBI): domain Eukaryota; kingdom Metazoa; phylum Arthropoda; class Malacostraca; order Decapoda; family Penaeidae; genus Penaeus; species Penaeus japonicus. The sequence continues at coordinate 82,310 of BOPN01003266.1, read as the reverse complement.
GGCCCTTCGCTGTCTTGTGTGGCCCTTAACCCATTACAGACGGGGATAAATTTGCTTGCCCAACCTCCAGGATAGGTTTTATTTTAGAGAGAGACCGCTTGAAGCAATTTAATTTGAATCATCCCACTCTCTTTCAGTCATTCGTTGTAAAACTAGAGCGGTTTTTGTGTTTTATTTTTTTGTGTGTTTTATTGAGTTTAGAGACTTATATGTGCCATATGACAGGCTCTATCAGTGCTGCAGTTGACTAAAATTGTAGTATATTATCCATATTAGCTCATTATTTCCTTTATACTCAATGTGATAGAAGTATTGCTGTTTTATGGGAGGACAAAAGACAACTTTATTTTTTCGTATTTTTGTGCTGTCATGAACGAATACGAAACATATAACCCCCTACAATAAAGATAAGAAGAGGTAGAGAAGAGGAATGAAACCTGTGCTTGTGACTGTGAGTGCCACAATGAAAGGCATCCATATTGGCACAGGAGCACATTTTAGACACTGGGTATGGATTGAGTCACCTTCCTCTTCTCGTTCTGCCGGCACACCCTTCATCGGCGGTAGTTTTGAGCAAGGGTTCATCAACTTAGTGTGTGCCATCGCTCTATAGAGACAGTGCTTGCTAGAGACCGTGGATGGGTGCCATTCAAGGCTCTCTCTCCTGCTGGTGCTAGGAAAAAGTGGTGCCATCTAGGTTTTGGACGTTAAGCTAGCACGGTATTACGGTAATTATAGTAATTATGACTGCAGTAGCCATCATCACTCATTCCTTTTTCATAGCACAATAAAATAGCATAGTATTCCAAAATCCCCGAACGCCATGTACGTCATGACGCCCGTCGTCAGGCCAAAGCTCCTACGTCATGTATGTCATGACACCCGTACGCAGTGGGTTAAGAGCCATAAGGATCAGGCTTTCCTCCCCTCCTCGTCCTCGTCACTTCCCTCTCAAGCACTCCGCAATCACCGCCAAACCGGAAACGCCGAGGGGAAAGGCGACCGGATGTTAAAGGAGAATACAAAAATAAAGAAATTAGCATTGCGTTTCTTTCTGTAACGGTGTCATATCCATTGACTGACACAAACCCTCCTAGGAAGATAACTGCCATCAGCCTCTCCTTCCGTTTCATTCTACCCTTGGGACGTGACACGACGTGACATGACAAGAAAGACGTCTTTTCTCACTCATTGTGCACGTGGAACGACGAGCTTCCTGAAATCACAAGCCTAAGAGAGGGAGAGGAAGGGTTAAGGGAGGGAAGGAGGGAGGGAAGGAGGGAGGGAGGGTGAAGGGGAGGGAGTAAGGTAGAAAGGGAGGAGAGGGAGAGAGAGAGAGGGGGGGGGGTGGAGGATTCCAGAGCATCCCAGCGCCCTTCCAACACCTAACATAACATTCGAACGAAGAAAACCAACTCCGCGTCGCTCGGCCGTCCCTCCGTCCACCAGCCTCCCCCATGCATGGCTTCCTCTCCCTCTGTCACGTAATTAGTCACTCGGTTCGCAGATGAGAGTTCGCGTTTCAGGAGCGGGGTTTCGGTTTCCAGTTGTCGTCGTCGTTTTTTTTTTTAATATACTAACGACTTGCCTTGATGTTTTATCTGAATGACATTTTGCGCATCCGGTTTGGCTCTTTTTTTTAAATACAAAAGCATTTTTTATCTGTTGACATTCATTCATTAGTTCCACCCGCTTTTCTCCCCTGCGATTGCTAATGAAAAAAAGAAAATTGAAATGGGTCACTGCGAAACAGGGTTAATAACGAGTTATTTTCCCGAATTGGCAATTTCCCTAAGTACCGCATCCGCTCTTGCGATCTAAATGTGGAATCACAAGCGGTCTGAATTGGCGCGTGCTGACTAGGTCTATTCGTTCTGCCTACATGGTTGAAAGTCATCATTTTCGTCTAATAATTCTAGCTCATACGAATGATAATTGAGGCGCAGTCATGGTTCCTGATGGTGCTAGGCGCTGCTCATGACGGTATAATTGTTACTTATGAGCACCATGGGCTCGCTAATGGAAAGGGGAATGGGCGGGAAAACCGAAAGACCACCTTTTGGCGTTGGCACCATATGTCTCAGCTTCATTGAAACAAAACCACAATCGCACCTGCACACTTATACAGCTGCATAAAATTAAAGGTTTCCAGTAATATCCTATCTTCTATATCAACATATCTGCTGCATTCATAGCATATCTCAACATAACTCTATACATAATATTTCACGGTTTTAACACCAATGGAGGATGTTCCTTTTCAGCTTCCACCTACCGTCTCCCTACTCCAGCATCCTGACAAACACGCGCTGTACACACTCCGCCCTTCCTAAACCCTTCCACCACTTACCCCCCCCCTCCCCTCCCCCTCCCACCCATCCCCACCCCCTTCCAGAAGGCCAGGTGCGAGCGAGCAGGTGAGATCGCCGCTCCAGTGACCAGGTAGACGAATGATTATGAGCGTTGGGGCGGTAAAGCCTTTGCAGTGGAGAGGCTCTGGAGCGAGCGAAAAGAAAAGCTAAAGCGGATGGAGTGAATGGGAAAAGTGGGCGAAGAGGTGAACATGATTACGTTATGAAATAGTATATAAAAAAAAGACGAAGAAGTTTCGCATAAAATGTAATTTTGAAGATAATGGACACGAGGAAACTTTCGAAGTTTCATAACGCGATCACTGAACAGGCCTTTGAAGGTACAATCACGCTATCAAGAGCAAATCAAAGTGTAAATCCTATAGAGGGGTGAAGAGGGAGGGATGGGAGGGAAGGAGGGTGGGATGGGAGGGAAGGAGGGTGGGTTGGGAGGAAGGCAGAGGGGAGGGAGAAGAGGGAAGGAAGGGGGGGTGGACGGGAGGGAAGGAAGGAAGGCGGGCGGAAGGGAAAGAAGGAAGGAAGGGAGGAAAGGAAAGAGGGAAATAGAGAAGGAGGGAGAGAGGGGAGGCAGAGAGAAGGGAAAAAGAAAGTGGGAAGAGAAAAAGAAAGGGGGAAGGAAGGGGAGAGGTGGGCGGCAGGGAGGAAGGAAGGAAGGTAAGTTGGGGGGGAGGGGTCACAAAGAGGAAATAAAGGAGTCAACGATGAGGAAAACAGATGTTTCGGGGGAGGAGGGGAGACCGAGGGAGGGAGAAAGAGGGGGAGATAAGGTGAGGGAGGGAAGATAGACGCGGCGACGGAGGGTAATGTGAAATGGGGTGTCAAGGGAGAGTGCTGTACAATTATGTCCTCGCGGGGGAGAGTCATCATATGTAGCAACTCAGGTGGAAACTGCAGTCTTATAGGGGAAGGGGGGGGGGGGGCGTCGGTCTAAAATATGGATCCCTATGTATAGTTAGATTGTTACTGGAAAAAAAAAACACTCATAGTGCGTAATCAACTTATATTACAGAGCAAGAAAAGCTTAAAACGGCTCAAACTTTTGCAAAAGACTATCCGAGAAGAAAAAGTCCCTATTCTTGGGAGACTAGTACATTGCTAGTTAGTCTATCACAGGAGTAAAGTATACATGTTCACATGACTAAATTTAGGACTTCAAACTGTAAACTCTCTCCAGAAAAAAAGCAAGTCACAATCCCAAAATGTGCATATAGAATCGATCTTCCAAAATCTACTATATACATGCATGCAAGTACCCACATACAGTTACACATTTGCAAACCCGCCACGAGAAGCACTTGCCACGCGAGAAGGGGGAATCGAAAAGAGAAAAGGAAAAAAAAGGACAAGAAAAGAAAAAAAAGGGGGGGGGGGAAACAATAATTTCGCAGCGTCTCACAGGCTTCCCTTTCCCCTCGCTCGGCCCCGTCGGCTCGGCTCTCCCCTCTAATTACCCCTCACTCCGAGGGTTTTACGATACCTCTTTATGCTCCCGCGAGGAGGGCGGATGAGGGGGAGATCGGGGGGTGAAGAGGGGAAGGAGATAAGAAGGGGAGAGGAAGGAGAAAATAAAGTAGGAGAAGAGGAGGGGGAGGAAGAGGAGAAAGAGGAGGAGAAAGAGGAGGAGGAGGAGGAGGAGAAGGAGGAGGAGAAAGAGGAGGAGGAAGAGGAGAAAGAGGAGGAGGACGACGAGGAAAGGGAGAACGGATGACGGGCAAAGAGAAGGATGAGGATGACGGAAGTGGATGGGTGGGAAGTGGTGAATAAAAATTACGGAGGGCGAATGGGAAGAAGCAAATGAGGAGAGGGAGATGGGAAGAGATAAAGTGTTAAAGATAATACCGAGAAGTACAGAAAGAACTCGCAAACAAAAAAAGAGGAAAACAAACCCAAGAAGTATAAATGAAGCGATAAATAAAGCACACACGTCCATACTCATATTTCAAATGCCAATACACTCAAATATAACAGCCACATCTCCCACAAACTACCCTAGCAATAGCTATATGAAGAAAAAAAACAGGACAGCGCCGTGCTCCCCACGAACCGATTTAGCTGTCCAACTTGTGACCCGTGAGCTTCCGGGGCCTTATAATCTCTTGTTTATGAGTCGGTTTTAGGAGTTGGGTTTATGAGTTGGGTTTATAGCGTGGCCTGGGACGGGGCGGAGGCGAAAGGTGAGAATATGCAACCAACCATTGCAACGTAAATCTGGTCATTGCATCAGGAATCAACGTGAGGATATAGCATTCGGTCTCGCCTACTATATGTCTTTGGGACAAATTTGTAGCGTAATAAAATATACATCTCTTGTAAATGCACCGGAATAGAAAAGAAAAATGAAAAAAAAAACTAAAAACTAAAAATGTTATACTGACACGATACAATAGTTTTGATCTAGTCCACTCACAATATGCTCTGTCCACGGAATGGGCACATTTTTTTTTTTCATCTTTTTATCAACCATCAAATTACAGAGTCGACCCAAGCCTTCGATTTGCCGCATTGCCATCATAATCAATTATGATTATCATTTATCTCGTGAAAGTCCATTAACCTGTCTCTTTATCGGCCGCACCTGCCCATTAGACGACCATCAACCAACCTGTGCCAACCTGGTCACAATTTGCCCTCTTCGATGCCATTAACGAGCGACTGGCGCCAGATAATGAGGGGCGAGGAAGGGCGAATGGAAATAAAAAAAGGGGGGAGGACGATAAAAAAAAACAATACGAACAAATAAACGATCTGAAACACAGTCATCCTCGAACAGAAAAAGCACGTAACCCGAAGACCCACCGACGCCATCTACAGCTGGTCTTTAATTCCCGGCTGAAGGGCGAGGGGAAAAGGAGAAGGTCGAAGGGCCAAGTGCGGCGCCCACTTCCCCTCATATGTAATCCCCGGGAGTCTTGAGGACGCGTGTGTCTTGGGCTGATTATTTGTCTTGGATTATGGCGAGGGGTCATCGGGGGGATATGTTTACCCGTTGCGTGTCGGCGAATGAGGTGCTGCCGTGTTGCTGTCTCGGTGTATCAACGGGACACCTTTTCGAAGCGAGGGGAAGGGGTTAATTCATTTTTCTATTAATATTACTTGGTATTCGTAAAATTATTATTTCTATGGTCGTGTACCCTCTACGATCGAATAGGACTCCTCCTCCATAGTATAAAGATTTAATTTAATAATACGAAGTCCTTGACCAAATAAGTTTTCCTTCTTCCTTCAACATCTCATCCTCTGGAATCGACCCCTTGTTGGTTTAGCAGCGAGGCTGTCATGTTACTCACACGCCCCTTCCCCGTCCCTCTACCCCCCCCCCCCCTCGAAAACACTACACTTTGCTCCCACATAAAAAGTCCGGAGGGAAAGTCAATTATTCAAAGAAAGAAAAAGGGAAACAACAGCTGCGGTTTTCACATCAGATTTTCTGTTGGTTTTTACTTCTCTAAAGTTTCTTCGTTTCTTTGGGAATAAAGTTTTTTTTCGACTTCTCAAAATGATCTTGTTACTCAAACAAAAACGTGGTTCCCCTTCTAACTAGCCTGTCCAGAACAGTAACAACCCCCCCCCCTCCCCTCCTCCATTCAAAACCTCATCCCTCTTCAACCCGCAGGCTGTTGGGGGACGAGAGGATGGAGGGGGCGCGGGACGAGAGGGTGGATGGAGCCACGGGACGAGGGGGGGGGGGGGGGCACGGGACGAGAGAGAGGAAGGGGTCGGAAGAGAGACAGGGGGAGGGGGGTATGGGGAAGGAGAGGGCCCAGGTGGTACAAGGACCCTTCCCGGTAAACTTATTACCTCACTATCAAGGGTTCTATCCACCAACAACTACCAACGCCCTTTAACCGGAACGACTACATCGTCTACTTCCGGCTAAGATGCTGCACTCCGCCTTCTCCTCATCCCTTTCCCTCTCACGTCTCAACAAGATGCTGACCATGATGCTGACTTTATTTCCTCCCTGCCTCGTAGAGTTATGTCGGCACTTTTAAAAGATTACTTGGGGGTTGGGTCAAATGCGCCCTCGGCAGTTCGAACCAAAAATGGAGGACCTTCCACTTTCTTTAAAACTCATTCGTCAAAATACTACGGGAAAAGATAGAAAACGTAGGGACTCCGGTTTCTCAGGAAGAGAAAGAGGGAAAAAAAAAAACAAGAATGGAATGGAGAAAACGGGAGTAGAGCAGAGGATGGGAGAAAAGGAGAAGAGAAGTGGAGGGGAGGAGTAAGGCAGAGGGGAGGGGAAGGGGAGGAGAGGAAAGAGACGTGTAAAGAAACACGAGCCAGACAATGACACGACGCGAGGAGGGGATACACACAATGTGTCACTGGAGTTGTGAATGACGCGAAGTGGACAGGGAGATGAAAGGAGAGGAACGGGAACAAAAACACGCCGACCTTCATTTGTGTGTATGTTGTGTGGACTCAGAGAGAGAGAGAGAGAGAGAGAGAGAGAGAGAGAGAGAGAGAGAGAGAGAGAGAGAGAGAGACAGACAGACAGACAGACGCAGGGAAACGCCGAGACAATTTGGCATTTACGCAAATAAAAGAATCCAGACAGAGGATCAACAAACATCTGCACGAAATCACCATTGCAAAACCAAAAGCAATAACGTCGCGCGAGAAACAGCCATCGGGAACCGAACAAAAGCAACTCGGGAGCGCTCAAGGGACCCGTGTTTGTTCTGCTCTTACTAAGCCTGCTTGAGGGGTTAAAGGGGGGGGGGAGCGGGTAGGGGCGAGACGAGGGAGAGGGAGGAGGGGGAGAGGCGAGAGGGAGGGAAGAGGGGTTAAAGGGGGGGGGGCGAAGGGGTTGAAGGGAGAGGGAGGAAGAAAGGAAGGAGGGTTCATGGTAGGGGTGAGGGTGATGGGTAAGGGAAGGAGAAGGAGAGGGAAAGGGAGAGGGGATAAGGTGAGGGATGGAGGGGTTAAGAGGAGCAGGAGGAGGAGAAGGGGGAAAGAGAGAGAGAAAGAGAGAGAGAGAGAGGAATTCGGGATGATGAGGAAACACGTCGGGGAAGTGTAAACGGATGAGGAGGGATGAGGAGGGAAGGGCAGAGAAGGGCAGAGAAGGGGAGAGAAGGGGAGAGAAAGGGAGATAATGGAGGGTGAGGAACTGCAAAACGAATGAGGATGGGCAAGGGTATGAAAGGGCAGGGGAGGGTGGAGGAAAAAGACGTGAGATGGAAATAAGGGTAAACCTGTTCGTGATTCATAATTGACTTCAATTTATGACTTCCTCCTCCTCCTCCTCCTCCTCCTCCCTCTACTGAGTTCCTCCCACTTATTACATCTCTCTCTCTCTCTCTCTCTCTCTCTCTCTCTCTCTCTCTCTCTCTCTCTCTCTCTCTCTCTCTCTCTCTCTCTCTCTCTCTCTCTTCTCGTCTCTCCCTCTCCCATTCCCTCTCTCATCAAAACCACCAGGAGATTTGAAACGTGACTCCCTCCCCTCCAATCCCATTCCTCCGCATGAATAATGTATAATCACGCTTAGACCTTATGTTAATGGCTGGGCCGCGAGCATAACCGAGCGACGTGTTTTCCTCGCGATGTAACCGGCCAGTCGCCCCTATGAAATAGGTGCTCACGTGTCAAACTTCCTGCTAGGTTTGCTGCGCTTGTTTGTGTTGCATCTCTGGGATTTCTGCCTGCTCTTACGGTCAAAAAAGGGAATGAACAACAGTGCATACAACAAACACAACGAAGTTCGTGTGTATAATTACAGTATCAGAGATCAATTGCAAGAAAAAGAGAAGCCGCCAGACGCCCCACACACTATAACACGTCACTCCAACTTGAGGGGGTCGAGGCAGGCAGCCACGTGGTGTAGCGGCGCCAGGCGGAGGAGGAGGAGGAGGAGGAGGAGGAGGAGGAGGAGGAGGAGGAGGAGGAGGAGGAGGAGGAGGAGGAGGAGGAGGAGGAGGAGGAGGAGGAGGAGGAGGAAGAAGAAGAAGAAGAAGAAGAGGGTGGAGGGGCTACATGGCACGCGGGCTCATTTGTCCGGCGCTAAGCCCTTCGCTGAACACTTGTTCGCGTCCCACGGTCTTTGGGGTCTGCGTGTCTTGCCCGGCGTTGTAGCCCGCGTTTCCCTCGAAGCCCTTCATTGCTCGCAGACATTTCCACGGAGCTCTGTCGTGTCTGAGCGTCTCCATTCCTCGCCAGAGAAAGTCTTGTACGCGCCCTCTCCCCCCCTCCTTAACCCCCTCCTCCCCTAGGCCCCGTGACCTCGGGGGTCAGGGGGCAGGCGCGGTAGACTAAACATGCACCACTGTGGTTGCTTGTTATTAGTTGTGAATCTGTGTATGCACAAGATAATACTTCGAGGACGGAGGTGCGAGGGGAGATTGGTGACTGGGTGAGGGTAGGGGTGAGGGTGAGGGAGGGGTGAGGGAGGGGTGAGGGAGGGGTAGGGGTGAGGGTGAGGATAGGGGTGAGGGTGAGTGTGAGGATAGGGGTGAGGGTGAGGGTGAGGATTGAGGTGGGGTGAGGGCAATGGAGGTGCCATTGCAGGGAAATGCCATCGCAAGGAAGAAAGGTCAAACAAATTAAGCTGATGGACGGCGGTCAAGGAAGGCTGTCTTCTCGAAGAAGGACAAAAACAAAAGCTGTATTGCGACCATTTTTTGCTCTCTAGCCGAAAAAAAAATATTTACTTTCAGACGCAAAACTTTCAAACTGCCATTGTACCGTAAAGAGCAAACTCGACGCGAGAATGTCAAGTTGCAAGGGAGATTTACGATGGTATGAGGGGAAAAGGGGAGCGGAGCGAAGGGGAGACAGCTAGTGGAAGGGGAAACACGGGGAAGCGAAGGGAGAGAGACTAAGGAAAGGAGGGGCAAGGGGAGGAATGAACAGAAGGGGATAGAGGGGGATAGAGGGGAGAGAGGGTAGAGAGTGGAGGAGACAGGGTAGAGGGGGAGGGCAAGGGGGCCGAGGGGAGAGGCCGAGCCGCTGAGTCATAGCTTATTTGATTACCAACGACTTATAATGGCGACGTTCACACAACACGCATTCCCCGGCGAACGGAGACTGAATTGGCAACACAACACAAACAACTCAAAACAACAATGTAAACAAATAAACAAAAACTAACCAATCCAAAATGCAAATTCCGCATCGATCAAAGCCGAAATTAGTTTACTACGGTGTCACACACGCGAAACACGCTCCCAATCGCTCCCTTCGGCCGTCCCTGCAGTGGCTGGCCCGTTACTATGGTGATCTCCCCTCGTGTTGCGCGCGGACTTGCTAGATTCGGAGATATGAACCGAAAAATCCATTCCCATCTCTCTCGCGCGCTGACTCTATATGTGAGTGTGTATGTGTGTATGTGTATGTGTATGTGTATGTGTATGTGTATGTGTATGTATGTGTATGTGTATGTATGTGTATGTGTATATATATGTGTGTGTGTGTGTGTGTGTGTGTGTGTGTGTGTGTGTGTGTGTGTGTGTGTGTGTGTGTGTGTGTGTGTGTGTGTGTGTGTGTGTGTCGCACGCGGTCAATATATACTTCATTAAGTTAAATGGCGAATATTGTACACTACCCTCTCTTCCAATTGGAATTATGGAGCCAATAAATCATCGATGGTGTGCGGGAAATCAAATGTGTGTGGGTGGGGGGGGGGGTAGAGGCAAGGAAGGTCATGAAGGCATCAGAATTCATAGGAAGTCTCCATGACGAGCCCTCGCTAAGTCCAACGTGAGCTCCTTTCTTCGAGAAGAGGGGGACATGGGAATAGAAAGGGAGGGGAGGGGCAGATCACGTGACAATCGTTAGCACCAACAGGGGAAGGGAGAAGGGGCGGGGCAGGGAAGGAAGGAATCACGTGACACCCGCTGGATGACACTGAAATGAACAAGCGATCTCGCGTGACGTTCAAGAATATTGTCACTAAGTCGCCATTGACGGCCCTTTTCTTTCCTCAAAGTTACGCGCTCTGAAGGAGGGATAAGCTAATGTATCTTGCCATTTATCCTCTATGTGCTACGTGCGTGGAGGGGGGAGGGGGGGAGGGGGGGAGGCGTCTGATGGAGTGCCAGTAACAGAACACGAGGCCTGCGTGAATTCATCAGAAGTGAGAAATACCGCTCTCCTTGTCCTCTCCCCGGTAACAAGACGATTCGTCGCCCAGCAACATGGGCCGGCCTCTCTCCACGTCCCCTCCCTGGCCGATCGCCAGAACGAGGCGACAGACAACTGGTAGACAGCCTGACTGCGGCTACTCAACGACAGGCGAAAGAGCGAGAGACCTAATCTAACCTTACTAGACAAAGAGCTAATGCAATATGTGGCCAACTATGTCCGACATGTGCTTGACATCCGCGTGCATTAAGCTAATTCGGATAATATGATACTTCTGCGTAGGAAGAGACACAGCAAAAATAAAGGAAGAGTTTAAAAATTGACCTAAATGTGCAACTCAATTAGCAGGATCTGACGAGCGACAACGCTGCCAATCTGCCAGACTCCAAAGGCCAAGATCTTAATGAACAATCCAATCCCCAATAATCCAATGGAAACCTAAACCAAGGAATCACTTGAAACGAAAGTTGACACGGAAAGACGGTCGGTTAGCTGAGCAGAGGCGGCGTTGAGGCCGGTTGACAGGAGTGACCGTGTGTGAATAATGAGGATCTTGTGAGGGCGAGAAGGTCGGTTGGTCGGGGAGAGGAGGGGACTTTAAAGGAAAATGATTCATGACAGCAACTCGAGACGGTGACCGGACTCATGTGAAAACACAAGGTCCCAAAACTGCCGATCCAGAAAATCTAATGATCGAACTCAACTCTGGTAAAGTCATTTAAAATGTTTCGTCAGAGGAGGGTACGGATAGAAGGGGTGAGGGAGAGAGAGAGGGGAGAGAGAGGGGAGAGAGAGGGGGGGAGAGACAGAGAGGGGAGAAATAGAGAGGGGGAGAGAAAGGGGGGAGAGAGAAGGGAGAGAGAGAGGGGGGGTGAAAGAGAAGGATAAGGAGAAGGGGAGAGGAGGATTGATGTGAGGAGGGGTGTGGAAGGAGCGAGGGAGAGGGATTCAGGAGGGGAAGGAGAGAGGAAGAGGAAAGAAGGGAAGATGGGAGAAAGAGAGAGGGAAGGAGGAAGAGAGAGGGAAGGAGGAAGAGAGAGGGAAGGAGGAAGAGAGAGGGGAGGGGGGAGGGGAAGGGAAGGAGGGAGGGAGAGGGAGGAAGGAAGAGAGAGGGAAGGGGGAAGAGAGAGGGGAGGGGGAAGGGGAAGGGAAGGAGGGAGGGAGAGGGTTGAGGGAGGGAGAGGGTTGAGGGAGAGAGAGGGTTGAGGGAGGGAGAGGGAAAGAAGGAGGGGGGAGGGAGAACGAAGAGGGTGGGAGGGGCATGGCACTCAAGTAATCGGCCGCCACAAAAACAGCAGAAGCTCGACGAGCAACGCCAGCCTTCCGAGCGAGCTCTTTCTGGCCGGCAGTAAATCACGGTCCCGGGTGACGCACTCGCTCGGGAGGCAAAGGCTAGGAACGAGTTTGTTTCTTTAAGGGATTCTCTTACCCTTCAACGCCGCTGTCTGGCAGTCACATCACTCGTCTACACTTCGTAATATTCTTTAAAAATTAAATAAAAACAAAAAACAAACAGTCATAATCAAATAGAAGATATAAAGTAAAAAGTCATAGCCAATAGAATGAATGCGAGAGGGGTTCACGCTGGTCTGAACCAGTAGGCGATAATCAGACAATTCCCTCAGACAATAGAGATTAGAACAGCACTGCAACCGTTGCTCAATCGGACACGAATGTGACTCAGGATATTCGAAGGACGTCCCCGACCTCGCCAGATAAAACAGGTGCAAAGAATCGGATTCTCATCACACCTGTTTTCTTGTTCGTGCACCTGTTCCTCTCCTCCTTCAGCTGATCCTCGACGATCCCTTCGTTATCGAGTTTCACTTTATGAAGTCATTACAGGCCAAGTTTCCGGTCTCCTTTAAGTAACCCTTATCGCCTTAAAGGAGTTATGGGACGGGTACTTACGAGCCTCGGGAATATGTACTATGGGAACAGACGGGGGTTGGGGGGTGACTTACCTGCAAGAAAAGAAAAAAAAAGAGTTAGATAAAATCATTCCTAAGAAGCAGTATATATTCAATGAAACGGCGAAGGGGGGGGGGGAATACAAACAATGAAAAATTCCAATAGCTTCCCTCTTTCGCCTTTCGCATATAATTACATGGTTATGAAAGACTCATTAACTAAGGAGATTGATGATGTTACCGGCGGCTGGCTCGGTTAGGGTTCCTCCTCCCCCCACCCCCACCCCCTCCCTTCCTCCCTCCCTCCTTCCCAATGACCCCCTTTCTTAACCTCCTCCTACCCTTTACGGTGAAAGATCTTTGCAGGGTGCAGTGGGACGGCTAATGCTTAACCTGATAAAACATGAATTTCCTGATACCTGATACCTACTCCCTCGGCGGGGGAAGGCTTGTCTGGTACTAGACTCTCCCTTCCTTCCCTCCCTCCTTTCCTCCCACCCTACCTCACCCTCCTTCTCTCTCTCCCTCCCTCCCTCCCTCCCCTCCCACTCAACCATCAACCCAAACCCGGAATTTACAACAAAGCTCAAGCCCCCCCCCCCCCCCCCCAAGAGTTTTTTTTTATACGTCTGACCAAATCTTAATCCAAACACCGCGCTGAAGACTAAACCTCTGCACTCAATTAACATGGCAGACAAAACCAAGCAGTCAAGACATAAATGCGTTTCCAATTAAAATAAAAAAAAGTCAAATAAAAAATGGTCAAGTAAAATGAGTCACACAAACTACAAAAATAGTCAAATAAAATCAACTAAAAACAGACAAATGAGCCATCTATTAACTTTGTATCCACCGATTAGAGAGGTGACAAGAAACCTGGCCATGAAGAGTCGATCTATCACAGTAGATAATGCGCTCATTCAGGCCAAACCAACAAAGCGAGAAAGTCGGCGTTGAGTCACGGAGAGTGAAGAATGGAGAGAGGGAAGGAGGGAGGGAGAGAGGGAAGGAGGGAGGGAGGGAGGGAAGGAGGGAGGGAGGGAGGGAGGGAGGGAGGGAGGGAGGGAGGGGCGGGGGGTAAATAAGGTAAGTATAACACAGATGTCCTCCACCTGACCCCAAGTGTCGGCACACATGCTAATATATATAGGAGGAAGAGAGGGAAGGAGGGAGGAAGAGAGGGAAGGAGGGTGGAAGGAAGGAAGGAAGGAAGGAAGGAAGGAAGGAAGGAAGGGACCGAGGGAGGAAGGGAGGGGTAGAGGAAGGGAGGAGGGTATGAGAAAGGGCGACATAGAGAGAGAGAGAGAGAGAGAGAGAGAGAGAGAGAGAGAGAGAGAGAGAGAGAGAGAGAGAGAGAGAGAGAGAGAGAGAGAGAGAGAGAGAGAGAGAGAGAGAGAGAGAGAGAGAGAGAGAGAGAGAGAGAGAGAGAGAGAGAGAGATAGGGAGAGAGAGAGAGAGAGAGAGAGAGAAAGAGAGAGAGAAAGAGAGAGAGAGAGAAAGAAAGAGAGAAAGAGAGAAAGAGAGAAAGAGAAAGAGAGAGAGAGAGAGAGAGAGAGAGAGAGAGAGAGAGAGAGAGAGAGAGAGAGAGAGAGAGAGAGAGAGAGAGAGAGAGAGAGAGAGAGAGAGAGAGAGAGAGAGAGAGAGAGATAGATAGATAGAGAGAGAGAGAGAGAGAGAGAGAGAGAGAGAGAGAGAGAGAGGGGGGGGGGGTGAGGCGGAAAGTGTGCGGTCGTATGTGTGTGTCACGTCTGAGCTACTTTCTTTTGTGGTCATCTTTCCCATGCGAAACAACTGCCAAATCTGGATCGTGCGATTGCTCCGTCTCCAGCTCACGCTCAGATAATCAAGCTCCTATTCTCACAACAATCACCCACTTTTCAATTCTCCTTTTCATCATGACAACGACATTTCTACTATGACGGCACCCAATAATTAAAAATACGCAATGCAATGACAATCCTTAATTAACCAGTCTTCCCTGCACACAAACCCAAAGAGAAAACCCTAACTGGACAGTCCTTCCAAGTGCTTCTCTACCGACGTCATCGCTTAAGCAAATCGGTGCCAATTAACTCGATCGAAGAAAATTCCACGCGATCAGATCAGGCGAGGGGCGTATTTTGTTTTGAGAGAGATATTTCGTCTACGTCGGTTGCGAAAGGAAACATGAACAGCAGTATCGGAAAAGAATCCTTACGTCTGTATTTCTTGTCATTCCATTGCGTCCCACCCATCCTACAACCAGATGTCATCGATAGAAAATGTCTGTAACGGATCAGCGCCACTACTCCGTCCACTATTGTTTGCCCCTTCATCAGTCCTGCTCCCCCTTCCCCCTTTCCACTGCAAGCGCATCGTAAGGCATTTGTTCCCCGTCATTTAACAATGGGCAATTATCTATTCTTACGGTGCTCATTCCGGGTGTTAACAAAGCCGCGACCAACGGAGATGTGCCGCTCGCACATCCCAAGCACTTCTACTAACTTTCTCCCTTTCCCCTTGCCTCTGGTCCTCCATCCCCCATGCCCCTGGCCCTCCATTTCCCTTGCCCCTGGCCCTTTCCCCCCTGCCCCTGCCCCTCTGCGCGCCGTAGCATTCCCGCCAGCGAAGCAAAGGTGTTGGTCAACCGTGACAAGATGCCATGAACTGTGACGACGACCCCTGCGGTCTTTGCATTACTCTGCGGTACGTGACCCCCTTATGAATGCCACGATTCGCGTATAATGTACTTTTCTAATTGAGGTAGTCTATAAACTAGGGTAAATATTAGAGCAAGAGCAATCACGATAATTGTAGCACTAACAATAATAAAAGAACACAGTTCTATGAAGCGAATCACAGCACACCCTAGCAATAAACAAAGATAATTTCTCCCCATAATATACACGAGCGGAGGAAATGACTCCCTTTAGTTCACATGACTGTCCTGGCCCATGGTATTATTCGTTCATACGATAAAATTCCCTCTTCATGACAAACTGGCTAACTAAATAGGCTACCGACTGCTTCCCCCCCCCCCCCCTTCCATCCACTATGGACATGGCTTAGTAACTGAAGAACCACACACTTTTCATGTTGTAATATGTGGTTTGTATCACTGTAGGGTAAAGACGAGTAAATGAATAGATGAATAGATGAATGAATGGATGAATGGAGTGAATTAGTACATGAATGGACGGTGGTATGAGGAAGGGAAATAAGAAGCGAAGGAGATCAAAAAACGATATGAAACATGTTCCTCCAAGAATGGGACAATACAAAAGCAGTATTGCAAAGGGCTTCCGCTAAAACGTACATCCCAGTCTCGAAATACCACGGAATTGTATAAGAAAATCCACCGTCCCAACAGCAGAGATGACAACCAGCCTCCCGAAAGGCCGAGGTTACAACAGGTGATAAAAAGATATATCACCGGAAACCTTTTAAGATGTCACGTCCACAGGAAACTTTCGCAAGAATGTAATCTTTCCCTGCTCTCTCTCTCTCTCTCTCTCTTTGTTTCTCTCTCTCTCTCTCCTTTCTAGAAATTTTATCTTCAGAATTATACAGTGGTGAGTGCACAAGAGAGAAAATAAAAGGATTTATTTCTATATTTATTATACAGATGTATAGTTATATATAGTTCTTAAAAAAACATAAGCATTTGTTGCCCTACCTTACAATGCCCAAAAACTAAAATACATCGCACTCTGAGTCTCATTCATTAAGTCTCCTCCACTATTGCGGGCGGTGACTATAACTACGAAGCCGCTATTGTAAAGCCTTAGAAACGGTTTCCTGTTTGTCTCCCCATTCATGCTAAGAGACCTCTACGAGTGGATACAGGAGGGGGGGGGGCGAGAGCAAGCTTTTTCTTCTGAAAGCAGATTATGACAATGTCGTTGCTTTTACAAAATCCTAACATCCAGATTTCACCAGAGATTTCTTTCCTTAATCGTTCCCGGATTTGACCGCCAATTTTTCTGGTTTTCTACCAAAGCAACGCATTACATCCCCGCTTTCCCCGAGACCCATTCACTTGTCATTATAAATCTCCAGTCACAGCAACCTCCCTCCTTTACATGTCTTTTCCCTCACAATTCATGAGGAACTGCCACGACATATCGTGCACATGGCATGTCACGATTCCCGTCACGAGGAAATATTTCATCAAAGGAAAAGAGCCAATCTAGTCTCATAAATCACAGACAATGCTGCCTGATTCCCATAATTCCGAAGGACCAAAAACTACCGCGACACAGTCCTACTCGGGAGAAAAAAATCGAAATAGCAAAATACTGTACGGCAGCAATCATGCACAGAGTGAACAAAACGTCGGCCATATTGCGTGACGAAGCCCCACCGGCGGGGACCCGCTGTAAATACCTCCGTAATATCGCGACTCCTCCCTTCTCCTCCCCTCCTCTACCATTACACCTCCCCACCCTCCTCCCCAACCCTTACTTCTCCCTCCCTTCCCCTTCCCCTTCCCCTACACCCTGTCACACCCTATTCGCGGTGTAGTTACGGCTGTGAAGGCGTTCCCGTTTCTGTGTTTCTTTTCTTCTTGGTCCAGAAGTCTAAAGACACGCCCACCCGCAAAGAAAATGGATAAGGAAAATGGAATGGCTTTACGTGAAGAAAGAAGGAAAGGAGGCCGGATACCGAATAGTTCAAGGCAAAACTTCAACAAAGAATGATATATATACATACGAAATATAAAGCATGGAAAGGGTGAAACAAAGAAAAGTCAATCCCCACCAAGGAGAGGGTGGAGGACCGGATGAAAGGGGAGGAGAGGAGGAAGGAAGAGAGAGCACAAGAAGGAAATCGTCGACCACTCTCTTCACGAGGAAAACAAAACAACAACCTTCACTCTGGGAAAGCGGTCTTTGACGCGAGGGAAAGAACGCACGACCACTTTCACTCCTCGGCGTCCACGGGAGGAAATCGTTGCGACTAAAACACACAATGTAAGATCAGGTACCTTTTTCCCCCTCCCGTTCACGACCTGCTCTTAATCGATTGGACCTCGTTAACGAAGAGGTCGCCATTAGAGATAAACCCCCATTGATCTTTGATATTAAAAGACGCACACGAGAAGACTAGGGAGGAGTTTATCAAAGGGAAGGATGCAGGAAACGCCACTGATAAACCCGTCACGTCGACCGATTCAACACAAAGCGATACACAAAAGTGAGCAACCGTCTAGTCCCGCTCTCCCAGCACGGCTGTCACTGCCAAAAGGTGCCACCGCTGGTCGTGACGCTGGTCGGCTATCGAGCGGTCTGGCACTGGGGGGCCCCCTTGTTTATTGCAGGTGAATTATTTATCCTAATGGCGAGCACTACTAGGTTCCCGTTGCGAAAATTTATGTGTTATAAGAACTCATTTTTCCGACAAAGGGAGAAAGGGTTAGATTACATTAGCTATTTTGGGGTCTCGGATTTAGTAGAAAAAAAACACTGAAAAGCCTAACCGACACACGCAGCTATAGTTTCTTTAAAAATTTGCCAAAACTTATGCTTACCGGCTTGAAAACAAAAACAATCAGGATGACGGAAGCGGACAACAACCAGGGCGAACAAGCAAAGTAACTTGCAGTCTCGTTACCCGCTAGAGCCGGCCCGCAGCGTTACCAGTCGGGCGTGTAACGGTTACCAAGGTTCGGGGTGACGCCCACGTGGCCGCCCGCAAGTAACAGTCAGTCCCACTAGGTCTTGTCACGGCCGATCTTGCAGCCATGTGTATATCGCCCCCGACGCCTTAGAATTCAAGATACTGGCAACGGAATCTATCAGAATTCTGGCATTTCTTGAAATCATCATTGTTGTTGTTGTTGTTTAAGCTATTGTTTATGTTAGGAATATCTCAAAAATATGTTTCAAATTGGAAAGTCACTGGTGGAATGAAAATGAGAAGACAGCAAAGGTGAAATGAAAAAGAAACGGTGAGTTGAAAAAGAGACCATGAAAAGGCGGGGAAAAAGACATTTTTAAAAGTTTATTGCAGAACAAAGATGTTAGAGAAAATTTTTTAAAATATTTACAGTGTTCACTTCTCTTCAAAACTGACAAATTTTGGAGTCCGCAAAACGAAAGGTTTGACATGATAGTGGCATAGAAGCTAGAAGTAATGGGGGAAGGGGAAGGGGAAGGGGAAGGGGAAGGGGAAGGGGAAGGGGAAGGGGAAGGGGAAGGGGAAGGGGAAGGGGAAGGGGAAGGGGGAGGGGGAGAGGGATATATATATATATATATATATATATATATATATATAGATAGATAGATAGATAGATAGATAGAGAGAGAGAGAGAGAGAGAGAGAGAGAGAGAGAGAGAGGGGGGGGGGATGGAAGAGAGAAAAGGATACAAAAGGAGAGAAAAGGCGAGAAAAGGAGAGGAAAGGAGAGAAAGGGGGAGGGGGGGAAGGGAAGTAAAGGGTAAAAGAATAAAAGAAATCTACAATGAAATGAAATTCACAAAAAATGGGCCATTCTGTGCATCTCATTAAAACAAAATTCACGAATAAGTAAGAGGAGGAGCTGGTGGTGACGTCACATATCTCGAAGACTCCCGAATTTCTCCGCACCGAACGAATTCCTCGCACACAAGGTAATTGCAGGAGGAGCGGCACGTGTTGCAATGTGCAGGGGTGAGAAACGGGCGTAGTCGGGAGGATGTGGGCGTGCAACAGGGACCGCCTTTATGTTGTTGTTTTTTTCCTTTAGGATGAATATATATTTGCATAACACTGACCTATATAATTGGGAAAAAATAGTTTGCGAAATTCTGGTCACGTTAGCAGGTTTTGCAATAAATCTGATCTTATGATTTGCAATGGCAGTGTTCTCTCAATTTGTCACGGGAAATCAATATCTCGGTCCGGAAACGTTACAACATGTTCTTTAAAACTAATATATATAGTTTGGTATGATAGGACGAGGATAAGAATATTTAAAGTTTGAATGGAAAGGAGCGGGAGCGGAGATTATCAACAGTAAATTAATATCAGGTCCATTATCAGCAAAATCCTTTAAAAACAGGTGTCAGCAACATCGAATCCCCCTGCCTTCCCCTCCCCTTTCTCTCCACCCTCTTTCCTACCCGCTTCATTCCCTACCCATACCCCTTTCCTCTTTTCCTTCTTTTCCTCTCCTCTCCCCTTTCCCCTTCCTCCCCCACCCTTCTTCCCCGACTCATTTCCTTCCCCTTTCCCCTTTATCTTCCCCCTCTCCCCTCTCCCCTCTCCTCCCCCAAGTATCCCCTACCCCTAACCTTAGCACCCCCCCCCCCAAGCCTCGGAAGGGTCATGCGGTCAAAGCATCGTAACGCGAGAGGAACCGCATCTATTTTTCCTCCCAGCCTCCTTCACCTTGTCTTCGGGTCTCCCTCTCCTCGCCCTTGCTTTTACGATCGTCTGTCCCGCTCGTCTTACAAGCGCCGCCACAAGGACAGGTTGTCGTTAAAAGGGGCAGTAAGTGCGGTCTGTGTATGTGTATGTGTATGTGTGTGTGTGTGTGTGTGTGTGTGTGTGTGTGTGTGTGTGTGTGTGTGTGTGTGTGTGTGTGTGTGTGTGTGTGAGAGGGAGAGGGAGAGGGAGAGGGAGAGGGAGAGGGAGAGAGAGAGAGAGAGAGAGAGAGAGAGAGAGAGAGAGAGAGAGAGAGAGAGAGAGAGAGAGAGAGAGAGAGAGAGAGAAAGAGAGGGAGAGAGAGAAAGAGAGGGAGAGAGAGAAAGAGAGGGAGAGAGAGAAAGAGAGGGAGAGAGGGAGAGAAGGAGAGAGGGAGAGAGGGAGAGAAGGAGAGAGGGAGAGAGGGAGAGAGGGAGAGAAGGAGAGAGGGAGAGAAGGAGAGAGCGAGCGAGCAAGCAAGAGAGAGAGAGAGAGAGACAGAGAAATGCACATGCTAGTCCTGCAATAGGTATCTAATTGCATACACAATCAAAACCATGAACGAAGTATATATATCAAGTGTACATTTCCTCCTTTATCAACTGCCTCAACACACAAAAACAAACTCCTGACAACAGCGTCCTTAAACGAGGCGAGACTCGCAACGGAGACATAACAGCCACTTGGTAGAGCTATATCATGCTACAGAATACTTCGCGCCTTGTGTGTGTTGATTCTGCATCTGTTCAACGTGCTGCCTCATTTACGTGCATGGTGTTCTTCATGCTCAGTTGTTTCCAAAGAATAAGTTCATGTTGCTTAAAAAAAGTAAAATACGATGTTAGGCTTGAGATGCCAGCAAGCAAAACTTGTTGTGCTTATAGTTACCGATTCGTTGACTTTCGTAATCGAACCGTCCCCATCTTATAGCTCAAAGAACGAGGTGAATATTGACGAGTATAGATATTCACTGCGAGAACGAGTGGACACAAACAAAACTTGCTTGTGACCACAGCGACAGCGACAATTAAAATTAATTGGTGGCATAGTGGTAATCGCAGGGTAATGAATAGTTATTTAGCTGCAGTATGCATAGTATGCAGGCATGCGTTCGCCATGTGTTTGCTTATTCACATATATAACACAGTCAAAGTGACCTTGACGGGCTGGAGTACATTGACCTCTCTGACCAACCTTGCCATCCCCGCTACTGGAAGATGCCACAACTGGGCCCATTGTATTTCCATTTTCAAAGTTCTGCTGAAGCAACAACATTGCTTGCGAATCACAGAGGACATGAGTAAGGCGAGACGATAATATATTCTGTTGTAACATGATATCGCTTGTTTACTCATATACACATACATATATACATACATTATATATAAATATACATACGTACATACATAAATATATACATGCATATATATACATACATGTGCATATACAAAAAGAAAGAGGCTCATATTCATACTAAGCAACTAGTTCGAAATATTGATCAAGTCCTTCTGACCACCACTACATCCTTCCCTGAACTCGCCACAAAGTCACTATTAACAGAACACACTCATTATCCCAATAGATGCAAAAAACTGTCACCCCCCCTCGGACACCTCACCCCACCTCATCCCAAAGCAATAAGGTCCACACACCCCTTGACCATCGGAAGACCATCGCCCAGCCGTGCCTTCGTCGCACAGCAGACTCCTCTTGCCGAGCCACCTGTCAAGCGGTACTGGCCATTCAGGCACAGAATCAATACTCGGCGTAACCTCCGCTACTCCGAAAGCACACTACCTACCACACCACATGCCCGCAGGCCTTGCAACTCGACCTCGCTTTGCCAGAGGTAGGACGAGCCCTGGCGCAGAGCTGGGCGAGCTGCGAAGGGACTGCGAACTGTACTGAGAGGAAGGAGGATGAGGAGGGCGGCCCTGAGAGGGAGAGGGAAGATGGGGGGAGTACCCTGGGGAAAGAGAGGAGAAGGAGGAAGAGGAGGAGGAGGAGGAGGAGGAGGAGGAGGAGGAGGAGGAGGAGGAGGAGGAGGAGGAGAAGGGAGGGGACAGGGGGGGGGGAGAAGGGAGGAGGAGGAGGAGGAAGAAATGGAAGGGGAGGAGAGGTATAAGGAAGAGGAGGAGGAGAAGGGAGTGGACAGGGAGGGTGGAGAAGGGAGGAGGAGGAGGAGGAAGAAATGGAAGGGGAGGAGAGGTATAAGGAAGAGGAGGAGGAGAAGGGAGTGGACAGGGAGGGTGGAGAAGGGAGGAGGAGGAGGAGGAAGAAATGGAAGGGGAGGAGAGGTATAAGGAAGAGGAGGAGGGAGAAGGAGGGAGGAGGTGGAAGTGAACGAGGAGGATGTGGAGGAGGAGGAGGATGTGGAGGAGGAGGAGGATGTGGAGGAGGAGGAGGATGTGGAGGAGGAGGAGGAAGTGGACGACGAGGAAGAAGTGAACGGTGAGTATGAGTATGAGTATGAACGGGAAGAGTAGGAGGATAGGGTGATGGGGGTTAGGGTGTCCAGGCGAGAGCATGGCGGTCGATATGCCGGTATCGGAACAGTCGTCCTCTGTGGAGACACTATCGCAAACAATGACGTGTTTAAACTAAGAAATTTATATTAAAATAACTATCAGAAAACGTGAACAAACGAATCCACTAAAAGCATCCTTCGTTTAAAAAAATCAATATAAACAACTAAAAAATATATAATCATAGTGTAGGAAAAATTTACTTGACCGAACGCATGAGAAAATGGAAAGAAGGAGAATCAGCCCGTAGATTTATCACCGCCCAACTCGCGTTCACGAATAAATAACACGAATAAACAACAAAGAAATACCTCGTGTGGACACAATGGGTGATGGAAGCTCTTTTTTATTTGAACTATACAGGGTATGTTTCGAAAATATCAAAAGTAAAGCAAATATGAATGGTTTTTGCGTATGAATGTATCATGAAAGGACGTATTAACGGAAAGCTTTATAAATATGCATTGCATGCATGATTAAATTTATGCATGGATGCATGCATATGCATGCGTGCTTGAGTGCGTACGTGTGCGTATACAAGAGTGAGATTATATATAATATATATGAAGATATATATAAAGATATATATATATAGATATATATATATATATAAATATATATATACATACATGTATATATAAAGAGAGTGACTAAAAGAGCAAGAGGGAGATGATAAAGTTAGCGAGTATTACAGGTGTCATCAAGAGTTTCCTCTCACCTCTCTCGCCTCCGTGACCTCAGCGAGATGACAGATGGGTGAGTGCGAGGGCGGCGCCTGCTCACCCGAGCTGCAAGGGTAACGCAAGAGTAATGTCCCGATAGTGATGTTACAAGAAGGGACGCACCACTTTTTCACCACGCATCATCAGTGGGAAACTCAGTAATCCAAGGACATGGTTTGCTGATGACACTGCAGTTGTCGTCGCAGCGGCGGATGCGAGAGCTCCCATTGTCAGGGGTCAGCAGCATCAGCAGCATCAGCAGCAGAAAAGCCTCAACCCGGATATAGCCGGTGACCCGCGCCGGATGTGAGGCGGTTGGGAAGGTCACCTCCCATGGCAGCTCCATCGTGCCACAATGAGACTATTTTTGCTCGCGTGTAATTGGGAAATTGGTAGGTCGACGTTCTACACGTCAGGTGACAAGTAGCGGTTTCTGGCTGGTCGACAATCCAACGTGCGGTAACGGTCAGGGTTGAAAATATAAATTTCGATGACTAAAGACTTTCGATTGTGGTGAACCTTTGAAAGATCAGGCATCTTCGGCGTCACGCATTAGTAGAAATGAAGCCATAACATCATCTGGATATCGACAGTGTTTACTGCACTTGCGTTTCTCAAGAGAATCACTGACTATAGTCCTAAATACAAACATGTAATCCTCCCTTGAACACAATGACCTATAAGCTTATCCCATATTTCCCCTCCACGACACAATCCCTGCTACACCCACCTAACGCCAACGAATAACAGAAACAGTCGTCCCACTTCGATAACCCCGCCGACCCTGCTCCCTTGAAGCCAGAGGAACCCTGCAACTCATCACAAAATCTCAGGGCATCTTGACACCTACCTTGCTTGACGGAGACATATCGGGTGTTGAGGACGGCGCCGAAGGATGCTTGAGGTAGGGAGTCCTCCAAAGCGAAGAGCTCGTCCTTGGTGACTGTGTTGGAGCGGGACTTGAGCACTGCCCGGGAGCCGATGGGGCTCAGGTACTGACCCTGGGGGAAGAAACAATGGCACTTTTCGTCAGAAATAGGATGGATGTGAATAATCATTCGCATTTGCAATTAATTCCTACCAATTAAACATTCTACGCTCACTTTGCATTCGATTATATATTTTAAAAATATATATTCATAGATATAATGTTGCAAATGTGCTTTTGAATTGCATAAGGAAGCAAAAATCATAACAGGCCTGTCAGTATACCTGATGATCCCTGAGGGCGAGCGAGCCATGGTGGTACTCGAGGCAGAAGAGAGATTCGCGCACGCACTGGGAGTTGAGCTTCCCGTCGAGGTAGAGGTACTTGTTGTTGCTGGTGTGAATGGCGTATTTATGGTCTCTGAACTCGAGGGTGAAGAGCGTGTCCTCGCCCCAAGGCACGTTGGCGTCGACCTCGATCTCGGTGCCTTCCTCGTTCAGGTGGGCGTACCTCTTGCGACCCAGGGACCGGAGGTTGACCTTCGGGAGGAGATAGGCACTTGTTTTAATATTTTCTGGAACGCATGTCCTACACATGAACCTCACGGTATGTCAATATGTAGGAAACAAAACTGAAAATAACAAGCATTCGGTATTACCTGAGGCCTGGCAGCGAGGTGGATGGTCCAGAGCTCGGCGTCGGTGGGCACCTTGGCAGTGCAGATGAGCTTGTCCCCGGCGGCACCGAGGAAGTAGCCACGGGTCACGTTGCGGAGTGCCCAGCGGCCGTGCTCGTCGTCGGTCACTGACACCTCGAACATGCAAGAAACGTCGCGGTCTTCGCTCTCACATGTCACGTTCCCGTACTGTCAAGGGAAGCAGAGACACCGTGTTAATGGTCAGGAAGAGGAGATGACTTTTCTGCGTTGCTTGTGCATTGTTTTATTTGGGAGCAGATCGGAGGATTTGTTCCCCTATCTAAGTAAAACAAAGTAGATATTTCGATTCCGAATATATTTAAGGATAAAAGCTTAATGAATGGCATCACCTAACAATACAAGTTATACCAGTAAGATTTCTAAATGAACATATAATCATCTACATGAGTTTGATAAATATCAATAAAAAAAATTGAAAAATATCTTACCTGGTCGACAGACAGGTACTTGTCCAGATGAGACTTGAAGGCGATGAGGTCTTTCTCGGCAGGTTCTAAGGTCCACATCTGTTTCTTTTTAAGCGAGACGCCTGTGAATAGCAGAATACGTACAAGATCAGCAACCAAAAGCTACGTCTACGTAAACACGATGCATTATCCTCCTCTATACTTTTTCTATTGCAACCAAAGGCCTACCATCGGGACCCAGCGAGCAAAGGGCGTCAGTTCTCACCATTGGCGTTGATCTTGAAGCCGAAGGTCTCGGCGGTGAGGTACTTGGCCTTGGCGTTGATGAGGCCGATGGTCCAGCACCCGGAGCTCCCTGGTCCGTTCATCTCGCCGCACCCGTTTAAGCCGTTAACGCCGTTCAGACGAGACATCTGTCAACAGGGAGAAGGGAGACGGTTAGGCAATCACCGAAAGCAGCGGGCGTCTTCGCTCCGTCTGGCAAGCAGCGCCGCGACACGACAGCTCAATCAAGTGGCCTGGAACGCCATGCGCGTCGAGGCTTCACTAACCCATTCGTCTCGAGTCATGCGAGTCATGACACCATCATGCATTGTGTTCCATACCGGAACTGAATTACATGACCCTGCTGTGAATCGCTGGAAACTGAAATAACGCATTCCCTCCCCTGCGCTGGTGCGAGATGATCCATGCAACTCCCATACCTTGGGCCTGCGGTTAATTTGCTGACATATCAGCACTTTTTATAACCAATACCGTCACCCACACAAAGATTTTTAAAAATAACAATAAGCTTTTTTTCTCATTTATATGTCCTTAGTTTATAAAGCAGCACGTCTTCGTTGTTCACTTTAAACTATGCCAAATTGTAGACAAGGTTTCTCGGACGAATAAGCCAAAAACTTCCGACTACATTTCAAGACAAACATTGGTGTGTCCTGCACCGCCTGCTCATTTCAACATATTCACTGCAATCACCAATGAGTGACCTGTCACTTCGAAAAAATATCCTTAACTCAGCTCAGTCTCTGCTGCAACACATACACAAACACAATATATTCGCAGGCTCGAGGCTCCTTGTCATATCATCTGCCCGTATTGTGATTTCAAACACCAAAGGGTCAGTACGCATGGTAAAAGTTATTCACTGACAGGTCGTACCGCGGTGGGTGACTCCATGTTGGTCGTTGGTCCCAAGTCCTCCGACTAACTCCAGTGCACGCGTTACATGTAGGCCAATCGTCCAACCACCTTTCTAGCCCCACCCCTCCCCCACCCCCTCCCAGATCCCCACGTCCTGACCAGCTAACTACCACAACAAACCCGCAACTGTTCCGCAAGACAAATTGTTGCCATGTATCGCACAAAACTAGCATTTTGAGGAATTACGGCGAAAAGGTGAAACACAATTTACACAGCGATGGATCAACTTCAATTGACCACACAAAACGCATCATCATTTCTCTAAATCGCTCTTACAGAAATAACAATGGAACGATCGGGACAAAATATTGACGATTACATCACCGCAAGTAATGAGAACCAATTCGAGGAGATGATGTGCCATCACGCCCTGATAATTCTGTATCATAACCTAACCAAATCAATTTATATGTTATTCAAGCACGTCATAATACAACGGCACTCCTAGCTGCATTTGTGACTGCGAAAGAAAACACGGCATCCAACAGCCTTTGTCTGCATGAAGGAATGTCAGTTTCTGAAAACCGCAGGTGATCGGTGGCAGGGTGTGGGCGGCCACCACTTCTATTTTCGCGTTTCAGTGCTTGCATAAGATGAGTCATTTTCTGTTAGAATCTTCAAATCTTTAGAATCCACGAGGACATATATCATCTGGTGACAAGCTATGTCTTTAATAACCATCAAAACAAGACCAAGCAATTTAACATCAAACGCCGCGAGTGCAGCGTCCGTGACTCTCCGGTAGACGCGTTTTGCTACCGTCGGAATGTTCGTAATACTAAGCACAAATAACTTAGTATGACTTGCACTCTCGAGGCGAGTCACTGCACTTCCCTTTGAGTGCGCCGTCTCGCTCGGTACCCATCAACCTATTTCACCAACGCTCTGCTCTGCTGGCTGAAAAAATATCAAGACATGCCCAGGTTCTGCCCTGTATTTAAATGTCCATATGCGCTTGCCTATTCCGAACGGACAACCCTGAACCGCATGGCAACACTTCTTGCCTGCGGGACAACGTCTACAACGCTTTAAACGTTTTTTATCTTTGCAACCGGAGAGACGGGGAAATTTCCACTCCCGCGGGTTGCAAAGGGAAGTTCGAAGACAAAGCAACGCGATGGCCGCCCACGCCTCCGCCCTTGATACCCGGAGAGCAAATTCGCAGATTTTTGCTTGTAAATGACACTGCATGTTAATCGAAACTATGACAAACTACATTTCTATCAAAATAACCATAAAAGATGCGATTTCATCTCTGTATCGGAGCCCCTTGAAACAACTAACACTATTGCGTCAAGTGTTACGGCCATCGGGTGATATGTCTCAGCGTATCTCAACTATACTGTGTTATATTTTACATCACCGAGGTTTCTGTAATTTCTACAGTACACATAACTATATAGATAGATAAACAGATGAATAGATTGTTAGTTCAATCGATAAATAGATTGTTAGATAGATAGATAGATAGGTGTGTGTGTGTGTGTGTGTGTGTGTGTGTGTGTGTGTGTGTGTGTGTGTGTGTGTGTGTGTGTGTGTGTGTGTGTGTGTGTGTGTGAGAGAGAGAGAGAGAGAGAGAGAGAGAGAGAGAGAGAGAGAGAGAGAGAGAGAGAGAGAGAGAGAGAGAGAGAGAGAGAGAGAGAGAGAGAGGCGTGAAATAGAAAACATTATGAGATAAAGAAAAAACAACAACAGCAATACAGACGATTGAACCTACTGTGAGTTCCTTAAAAATAAAAAAATAAAAAAATATAAGTAAAAAGAAAGACGAAACTTTCCTTTCAAAGCCGAAGTGAAAAAGAAAGCCATCTCTCCGCGTAACCCAGGCGAAGGAAAGCACCTCCGGGGCGGGATTTCGTGTCACGGGGGGAGAGCAGATGGCGTGGAAAGCATATGGACGCTGGGGAGAGTCCGCCATCTCGCCACCGACGCCCCAGTTTCCTCCCCATACCACCCCCCCCTCCCTTCCCTCCTCCCCCGCTCCCTTCCCCGAACACGGACTCCCAAGGACACAGCTGTTAGCCATCCTCTCTTCCTTCGAATGCCCCTCCTACCTCCCGGCTCACCCCTCCCTCCCTCCCACCCCAACGTGCACCTTTTCCGGTTACGCTTTCCTTACCCTCTCCTGCTCTCCCTCCCTCTCTCTTTATCTATTTCTCTTTTCATATTTCTCAAGTTTTTTTTATTATTCTTTGTCCCTCTTTCTCTCTTTCTCTCTCTCTCTCTCTCTCTCTCTCTCTCTCTCTCTCTCTCTCTCTCTCTCTCCCTTCCACGTATAGACACATCCACCCACACAAACACACAGTATCATATATATGAATCTAAACGGAGAACCCAGACTGAGTGTTATTCTCCCACCACCTCTTCTGTCACAATCTCTATTCCCTTCTGACGCCTCGGCCGCTTAGCCACTTTGAGCTGCAGGACGAACCGTTTTACGAAACCGCATCCCAGGTCCAGGTTATAAAAGCAACAACAGCCACGTAACAGTGGTACTCGGCAACAGTCAGTGCGAAGTACTCCCTTTACTCAAACACAGAATAAGCCTAAATGTCGCTTGCACATTATTCTAACCCTGGAGGAAGGGCGGAGGCAGGGGAAGGAGGCAGAGGAAGGAGGTGAGAGGTGGAGAGGGGAGGGGAGGGGAGAGGAGGGGAAAGGATGGGAGGGAAGGGGAGAGATGGGGAGGGAAGGGTAAGGAAGGGGAGGAGATAGGGGGTTGGAGGGTAGCGGAGAAGAGAGGAGGGTGGTATGGCGAGAGGAGAGTAGGAGGAAAAAGGGGGGATCGGGCAGGGAGAGAAGGGGCGAGAAGGGTGGGAGGGAAGGGGAAAGGAGGAAAGAGGGAGGTGGATGGGAGAAGAGAGGAGGGACCCTGAGGTTTCTTTCAAGGTCTCTACCAAGAAAGAGATTTTCACGCCTGAGGAGTGCGAGCGGAGAGGGAGGGGAGAGGGAGGGGAGATGGTGTGGTAGTGGTGCGAGGCGTTTTAAAACCACGCTAATGAAACCTTTTGAAACGCTCAACCAAAACACATAATTTTTGCAAACTGTAATCAAGGCTTTGAGTTGCGATGTTTTTGCTCTCTCTCTCTCGTTCTTTCATTCTCATTGCAAGGCATTTTCATTGACCATAGTATCAGATCATGCCAAGATAATACAAAACACCAATCCATTCTCGATTTTCTAAAATATTTTTCAATAGAAATTGACTATGATTATAACCATTTTACAACTTTCGTACGTCTATATATCAACCCCTCTTACCCCCCCCCCCACCCCACCTCCTTTGCATCCCCGTAAACTATTTTCCTGCAACTCCTCCAAAAACATAGTTAATTAGGTTGCCGAGAAAAAGTTAATGGGGATTAGCAACACCATTCTCCAATCAACAGTGCACTGCAACGCTAAACCGGAAACCAACTTTCCAGTTTTACATTGCTGAATAATCAACTGTAAAAAAATAAACCAGAACATGTATTAAAAAATACATAAAAAATAGAGTAACATAACAGATAAAAAATAAAACGCAAATCTTCGTATTCTCTCAATTCAATAATACATTTTGGCTTAATCACGAAGATTCACTAAAACGATTATCTCTTGTGTGCATGTTGGCGATGCATTACATGAATTGCACGTTATTTCATCTCTTCCAATTTGTGTGTGGGGGAAGGTGGGAGGGAGGGAGAGAAAGAGAGAGAGAGAGAGAGAGAGAGAGAGAGAGAGAGAGAGAGAGAGAGAGAGAGAGAGAGAGAGAGAGAGAGAGAGAGAGAATGAGAGAGAGAGACACAGAGAAATGGGTGGGGGCATGAGGAAGAGGAAGGGGAAGAGAGGAAGAGAGTGAAAGCGAGAGTTACATATACCGACATAAAGGATTTCAGTGGAAGTAAAAAAAAAAAAAACAAGTTCACACAGAGAATACATTTAGGAATCACTATAACAATAGTGGGCGTAACAAGGAGAGACTGACGCACACTAAATAAAGTGACCTGCTTTATTCCAGTGCATGGTAACTGTCCATGCATAACAGCGTGTCCTGGTGTTCAGCCTCGCAGCCAGATTGACATGAAAAATTAAAGTATTTCAATCTAATGCAAGTCAATGACATGAAAACTGTCGCTTTGTAAAGATCAAATTGCACAAAAGAGTCCAAAAGTCCCAAAGCAGATTTGCATAATAACAACGCAATCAGCCAGCATAATATGATGACCATACGTCAAGAAAACAGCTGGTAGTTAAAGCTCAGCGTCATGTGTGATCTATGGTTCGCCGCCATGTTAAGGAGGCGGCGCTTCAATTGAAGCAGGGAGATAAATTCCCGTCTAACCTAATACGCCCATTTAAACACAAATGTAAAGTAACGGAATACTGGTCTACATGAAACTGCATTACTCTTCTTAACAGGTGTATTTTGGGACATGTATTAGAGGAAAAGTGCATATGATTAATAATCGATAAACAGAATAATAATCAAAATAATAACAATAATATTCAAACGCGTAATGATCGATCGAGATAATAGGCGGTTTTTCGCCTAGGCATCTGGTGCTGGTAAACGAAAACACGTGTATTGATGGCATCACACCCGCACTTCGGCAGCCTCCATTCTATCGATTCATTTCATTAATTCAATTGCATATGTTATATAGCGCACAAATTTCCAGTTCCGGACTAATTCATATATATATATATATATATATATATATATATATATATATATATATATATATATATATATATGCTAAATATAAAATTGACGATCACTCCTAAACAATATCAACTGATCAATCAAATTAAATTTACTTCCACTTTCTTCATCCATTCTAATATACCAAAGGTAACACGATTCTGCCTGGCAGATTACACAACGAGACGTGCAAGAAAGCCGACGTTACTCTGTACACAAGACACTCCACAGTTTCTGCACGACCAACTACACCAAACTCCTTGACTACATGACAGACGAGCAGAAATAACTGACCTAATCTCATTGAAATCGTGGTCGCATTCACGAAAGAAGAGCCGCTAAAAAAAATAATAAAAATAAAAATAGGTTTGTGGCAAATCCCTGACATTATGCGTCTGTTGTCTGCCTATTATTCAATAACGAAAAGCTGACGGTTGCCACGTTCAGCACGCCGACCACGAACAGTTAGGCAGATTGAGGCTGACAGATGTATATTAAAAATAATAATAATAAAATTCAATGAAGATATAATGAAGATAGAGTGGGGAGTACGTGTGTGTATGTATATATGATATACATATATGTAAGGTGTGTAGCTATCATGTACACAATATTTAATTGTGTGTGTTTACATATAAACATATATATATGTGTACATATATATACATTTATACATATAAATATACAATATATATACATATATATATATATATATATATATATATATATATATATATATATATATATGAGAGAGAGAGAGAGAGAGAGAGAGAGAGAGAGAGAGAGAGAGAGAGAGAGGAAAAATATCACCAACGGCCTAACAACCGCCAATTCTTATTAATGAAAGTCGTTGGGTCGCTCCTCCAACGGGGTGTCGTCAATCACCCGACGCGAGCAATCAAGTGGCACTCAGTTTGGCACTCGGCTTGATAAGACTTGATTCCTCACACCCATTAACACTCCGCTGCCTCAGACGCTCTTCATTTCTGGTCGACTTTATCAAACCTTCGTTTTTCTAATCATTTTATCATGTTTCTATTTCGTAAACAATCAAAGAATAAATTCACGCAGTTCTTTTTCCCAAATGTGCTGTGAACACCGGGGATTTTGGACGCCCCCCCCCCCCTAAGAAATGCAAAGAAGGAGCAATGATGATTGACAGTAATTCAATACACGTACCAATGTCACGGATCCCACGTTACTGGCGGGGACACAAACAGGTCTCCCTTTCGCCCTCGCTCTTAGCATATCTTATGAGGCTGCGTTTATTTTCTTTGAGTTACGCGTTCATACTTTGTGAAATACACTCCGGTATGTCTTCGTGACTATCTGTGCACGTACTTGGATATTAATTAAATTCTGAATCTCCCTCCCCTATTTTCGCTTGTTTG